>SKCR01008557.1:0-53676 GCA_019454045.1 Zanthoxylum bungeanum
TTTGAATTTCGGCCAAGGTGGAAATGTTACAAGTATATATTATTTTTCATTTCATTTAATTGTTAACCTAATACACTTTATCAAAACAAACACCATTGAAGAAACCTAAAGGAAGCTTGAGAAAGAAAGAAAGATCAAAGGAAAGCTTGATTTTCGTAAGTTTTTTCCAACTTACTATTAGTAAGGAAATTGTTCCTTAGGATCTAGGCTTCAATATATGATATCCTAGGTTATTTCCTTCTTTGTTCTTTGTGTTTTTGTTGATGGAAGTTTTGGTGAAGGTGTAAAGCATGTATGATGATGGAAGTTGTAACTAGTGTAGTTGTAAACATTCTTTTAAGGTTATGAAACCATGTTGCTAATCTAGAGTTGTTGACCCATTCTTAAATGACCTAGATTTGATCTTGAGTTGTTTCATTGTGTTGAGACTTGAATTGGATGGAAGAATGATGATTGAAGTAATTGATTAATGTATTTGGTCTAATTTGTTCCAATTTGAGGAAATTGAAAAATTAGGGTTTTTAACTAATTCCAAATTGGGGGTTTTCATATATGTTGTGTATTTATGTGTGTATATGATGCATATAAAGTTTCATGTTGATTGGATATCATTTGGATGTGTCTTGAAGCATGAAAGTGCAAAATGCACAAATTGGACACTAATGAGTGCTCTCGGCTTTGAGAGAGAATTTAGGGATTTTGGTTGCTTTGATGTTTTGATGTTTTGGTGTTTTAGAATCATTCAAAATTGATTAGATCAATTTCGGACTAAAATGGACAAAAATACAAAGCAAGGGTATTTCGGTAAATTCACCTAAAAATGTTTTTATTGAATTTATTTTCATAATTTGATTATTGGAATGTTAAATAAATATGTTTATTTAATTCATCCGAGAAAAAGTTTTGAAATCTGAAAATCGGATTTTCACCGCTTTCGCTGCGTTACCGATTCACCCCCTAAATAACCCCTACAATAATATCCCGATGACTACAGTACTTAAGAGTACTAGTACCGTATCCTACGTGACCATCATCTCCATATGACTGAAGTGATACTTCCGTCTTGACATCACACCCAACACACTACGATTCTCAATATACCCATCAGAGGCGTACACAGAACCTGTTAAAGCCCTGGACGACCAAAACCAAATCATATTGATTGTCGCAAGTATTAGCGGTGCAAGTCTCAGGTTAAGACCAAATACACATACCCTGATTTCGGAATTCCATAGACACATAGTCATACTACCAATGGAATTCCGAGGGGGTCTATCCAGAGCGAAGCTGTTTCCCGTACCATCGGTAAAACACAACCTCATATTACACTTGCATAAGTATCCAATACCCAAATATATGAGAACTATGCTATTGTGCCCTCACAACTCGCACAAGTGTAATACTAGTCTTTTACGCATTTATCGATGTCCAATCTCGATAATACTCTGACTAGGGATATATAATGATTTATCCTTCGTGGACTGATACTGTCTCATATCATTCTCAATCCAGGAACAAATCATAGGGACCTCCTATAATTTATACATCTTGGTGATCTAATCACAAATGATAAGAGAGCAATCTTCTTTGTCACATAGTTAATTGTACAACAACACCCATGATCTGTACAAATAGTGACGCTATGGGTCATAACTGTCCAACAATCTCCCACTTGGCCTATAGCCAGTCACTCGAGTGTCTAACACCCGAACTATATACGGTTTGTTCAAACTCCTGAGAAAAGGGTTTCGTCAGCGGATTTGCATGATTATCATCTGATGCGATTTATTCGATCATCATATCGCCACGATGTATGATTCGAATGAATCAGATGAATATCGAAGTATGTATCTGGATCGTTGATGAGACCATTAATTCTTTAGCTTGCGCTGTAGCCTAGCTCAGCTGCTAATAGAACTGTATCTAATCTAATAGATTGTATCGACCCAGAAGGCTTCTATTGCTGCCTCAGCTGCAGCAATAACCCACATTTGTTGTTTATCGGTAACAGTATCTTGCTTGGAAGATTTCCAGCTCACTGTTCCGTTATTCAAACTTTATAGTACCGTTTGCGACTTATAGTCGTTTAATCAGTTAGGAAACTTGCTACAGTGATCCTAGTCACTTCAAGTTTTCATTCTCCATAGTTTAATACATCATCCTTAGATCTCTAAGATACTAATGGATGTTCTTAATATCAATCCAGTGACTATCACTTGGATTGGCCTGTTTGTGAATCCATATGCTCAAAGCATATGAGACACCAGGTCGCGATTTCTCGGAGATTTTTTCTTGAAAGCCAAGCTTTCACCGATTGTATTATTGGAATATCATTTCTAAGAAATGATTTATTATCATTATTTATAGGACAGCCACTGTCAGTGCGCTCCCACTAACCCTCTTATATACACAAGAATCATTTACGTTTTGAATTAAATCATAGACCATTATGATTACATCAAAACTATAATTTCAAGAACCTAATGCTTGCTTCAATCCAAACATGGATCGATTAACCTGCAAACCTTGTTTGCTACTTTTGGTACGATAAAACCGACAGGATGTTGTAAACATCCTCAAAAAGGTTTCCTTTTCAGGAAAGCGATTTTCCCGTTCAGCTGTCATATTTCATAAATGATACATGCAGCATTAGCAAGCATTATCCAAATGGATTCACCGTGGCAACAGGTAAAAGGTTGAATCGAAATCAACACAATATTGATAACGATACCTTTCCGCTAAAAGCCTAGCTTTATACGTTGGTATGTTGCCATCCACGTATGTCTTTCTTGAAGACTTATATTGTACCAATAGGCACAATGCCTAGCGGTACAGCAACTAGTGTCCAAACATAGTTGGTATACATGGAATCCATTTCGGACATCATAGCACTTTGCCATAATAGGGAGTCGATACCTTGTATCACTTCCTCATACGTAGTCAGTTGGTATACCTCAATAAGATTGACATCTTTATGAGGTGAGATCAGAAACCCATACTCCAGGTTGTTTTCTGACTCTCTCCGACATACGCGGTTATTGTGTATTCGAAGATTAATGGTATAGTTTCATCCGTGATGAACTATTTATGTTCCATTAAGGAAAAGGTGCCTGGAATAGTATTACTCCAATTTTCATCGAGTTTTACTATTCTCCCACTTACCACTACATATAGGTATTCCTCTTAGGAAAACCGCATGGTGAGCAACAATTAAATTGTTCACTTGTGAGTTATATAAGTACTATACTTTGGTATCCCTAGGATAACTACAATTTGTACTATACTTTGTTATCATCCAAACATATGCCTAACATTCCCAAATGTTAGGAATGAGAAACTTGGTTTCTTTTCCTGTTCATATCTAATATGAAATCTGTCAAACAGATTTTTATGGAACCTTATTCTAAATAAGTTCTACATTGTTAATGCGTATCCGTTGAAGGAAATAGTAGCTCAGAGCGACTCATGATTAACCTTTTCATGTCTAACAAAATTCAGTTACTCAGTTCGGATTCACCGTCAAATTGACGTGTTCCGTAAGGAGTCCTCATTGAAATAATACTATACTCTTTCAAGTATTTGAGAAACTTATTGCTTAAGTATTTTCCATTACGGTCTTACCGTGACAGTTTAATACTTTAGCCGATCTGTTTGTCTATTTCGCGTCGACACTATAAAAGTTTCTGATTTGTGTTCCTAAAGAAACACATAACCATAACGAAATGCCACATCCGTAAAGGTCACGAAATATTCATATCCACCTCTAGCCTAGCTAGACATGGGCCCATCTGTTTCACTATGAACTAGGGCTTACAGATCGGTGGCACTTACACTTTTACCAAGTAAATAGTGTTTTATATGTTGGACAAAATGACCCATAGCGTCACTATTTGTACAGATCATTGTGTTGTTGTAACAAATTAACTATATGACAAGGAAATTGCACTCTCATCATTTGTGATTAGATCACCATAGATATATAAATGAAGAGAGGTCCCTATGATTAGTTCCTGGATTGAGAATGATATGAGACAGTATCAGTCCCCGAAGGATTAATCATTAAATATCCCTATCGGAGTATTATCGAGACTGGACATCGATAATGCGGAATAGGCTAGTATTGCGCTTGTGTGCGTTGTGAGGGCACAACGCATATTTCTCTCATATATATAAGTATGGATACTTATGCAAGTGCGATAGGAGGTCGTGTTTCATCGATGGTACGGGAAACAGCTTCGCTCTGTATAGACCCCTCGGAATCCCATTGGTATTATGACTATGTGTCTATGGGAGGCCGAAATCAAGGTAGGTGTGTATAGTCTTAACCTGAGACTTACATCGCTAATACTTACGATAATCGATAGACTTTGGTCTTGGTGGTACAGGGCTTTAACCGGTTTTGCGTACACCACTTCTGGGTTTATCAGAGAGTCGTAGTGTATTGGGTGTGATGTCAAGACGGAAGTATCACTTCAGTCATAATGGAGATGATGTCACGCAGGATACGGTACTAGTGCTCTTGAGTGTTGCGCAACCAATCGGGATATTATGACCAGGTCATGAATATCCGATTATAGAGACTATGTTACCAGACATCCGACATGTGCTTCGGACGGGGCAGACACTTATCCAGCCCTAGCACGTGACTATCCGATACTGGGCCGATATACACAATACAATTCTATACTACGCTTGATATAGATCTTAATATTCTATATGGATATGTCCGGAGAATTGGGAAGACTTGGTGCTTTGCTAGGAGTCGACCTTGTCTCGTAAATCGGTAGAACGTAGTACTTGGTACGTACGTGATTCGGATACTCCGACGACCGTATTTACTGCCAACATATCCGGGGATCTCATGGGTCGCTTCCCGATAATCCACCGATGACGCATAACTCGCACTCTTAATAATCTGGGATTATATAGAAGAGAGAGAAAATTAATCTAGGATTAATTACGGAGATATTTTATCTAGGATAAAATATCGTCTAGAGAGAGATAATGATTAATTTGGAATTAATCGGTAAATTAATATATTCGATATATTAAATGAAATTAGATTTCGACGCGGAATTAAAATTAGATTTTAATTCGGGCGAACGAATTAATTTAGAATTAATTCGTTAGCGACGTGAATAGTGAATTCGCTAGGCGTAATCATTTAATTACGACGCGACGAAAAATCGTTAATTTGGAATTAGCGAACCCGAGCCCGAGTGTGATTGCGAGCGCATTCGTATTTCGAATTCGAGTGCGGCGACGCAAGTCACATCAAGCGTCAAATCATTAGTCGCATCAAGCGTCAAATCACTTGTCACTTTGAGTGATGTGAAATGACAACATGTCACTTTATTAAAGTAGATGTGACTTGATGGACTTGTGATGGAATTTTGACTTTTGAGTGTGGAACACAAAGGTCATTACAATTGATTTAATTTGATTTTTGAAAGCAAATTAAATGGTAAAAAACATTTATTATTTTTGGAAAATATATAAACAAATGTTAACCACTTTTGTAATAACTTAACACATTTTCTCTCTCATTCTCTCTTCAAGCTCACGCCAAAGGGCATTTTTTCACTGGTTTTTGAAGCCAAAAACGTGAGCAAGGGAAGCCAAGAGTTGGTTTTTGTGGCAAAAACCGCAAGTGCTAGCACACTACGAGACTTGCGAAGGTGGTAGGGAGGTTCACCCATGAGCCGGGATCCGTTCGACGAAGCTTGGAGCTCCGTTTGTCATCTCAAAATTCTGATTTGGAGGGCAGTGAACTGCTGCAGTGGCGCCCTTGGCAGTGAGCATTTTGGCTTCATTCGTCTTCAAATCGACTCAACCGATCGATGTGAGTATTCCGCTATCCTCCGTTGATGTGTTCACACATTGTATTTCATGTCTTGTTTGATCTTGGGACCTAGATAATAACCAACAATGGCATCAAGAGCTATAGGTTCAAGCATGAAATTGTAGGGCTTAAAATTTGGGTAAATTTTTTTTGAGCATGATTTGAATAAATTGATTGTTTGAGTATGCTTATAACATGTCTAATTCATTTTGGTTGGACCAATTTGTTGAAAATTGATTTGGAATATTTTTCCCCAATTTTTGTCACTTGGCCGAATGTGTTGGTGATTTTGAATCCTTGGAATTTTTTTTTTTTGATTTTTTTGATCTTGATGAGTTGAATCATGTAGGATGATGTTAATTTATGGTCAAATTGGATTGTACTTTGAATTGAACATAAATCCCCAAAATTCTCATGTTGGCCGAATGAGTATGCCCTTGATGTCTTGGATTTTTTGATTTTATGAACATTGGATGTGTATGAAATCATTTAGGATGTTGATTTAATGTCGATTGTGGGTTTGATTGGATTGAAACCAAATCGGATGTGAAATCCCTTCTTGGCCGAGACTAAAGAAGCATGTAAATGGGTTTGATTTTTCATTTATGTGTTGGACATATGATAATGATATGAGCATGATTAATTGGACTAATATGGTGTTTTAGAAATATTGATTTAGTTGATTAATCATGTAATACACTTTAGTTAATTGAATATGAATTGGATTTTGTATATTTAATTATTGGGCCTAATTTTGGAAATTGGACTTTAATGTTGTAATTGGGCTTATTGGGCTTGATTTTATCAAGTTGGGTTTAGGCCAAATGGATTGGATCCAATTGGGCCCAAAACCACAACCATAAAGCCCAAATGCGACTTAATGAACCTTTAAAGTTAATTGGGCCTAATGGGCCAAGATTGATTTATGGGCTTATGGGGTAAATCCCGGATTGGACTTTGGTTATCGGTTTGACCCGAGTTGACCAAAAGTCCACGCCTTAAGAAATCAATTAAAAGCCCATTGGACTTTAATTGAATTGACGTTGGACGTTAATCGGTCTTTGAGACGCGTTACGATTAAATTTGGAATTTAAATCGTAAAAGGTTTATTAAATAAAAGTGTAATATTTAATTTGGAATTTAATAGTGAATTAGTATTAAATACATGTTAAATTGGATTTAATGATGTAGTTTAATTTAATTCATGAATTCGTACTTTGAGTACTTATTCGCAAAAACGAGTTTGACTCGAACAAAATCAAATCGTTGTTTGAACATTGGATGATCACTTAATTATCAGATTAATTAATTTGATTAGATTGATTGATAGCATGCTTATGTGTGTGAATACGTGGTTGTGTTGTATGAATAATGTATATCGGATGGATATTAGATGGGTGGGCAATTTTAGAAATTGTTGTAATAAATTCGATTTATTAAATTGGACCTGCGTGTCCAGCCTTATCACCTTCATTCTCTTTGTATTCTCTTCTCACCTATTCCCCTCCATGTAAATGAGGTTTCTTTAGAAGTGTAGTGTAACGGGTAGAAGTAATACAAGTGCTAGCTTGAGTGAGAAAGGGAGAGATTTGATCTAGGATCAATGTGTAAGTATCCATCCGCATATCATTATTATTTATTTTCATACTCGCTTTATTATGTATTTAGAATGCATGTTTAAGGGTGTATGATGATGAGACCTTAACAAAGATAATTAAATTGGTAGCCAATTTGCACACGAAAATCCCTCGTTAAATATCAAGCGTTTATTTTCCTTCCATTGAGTGATTCTTGCTCAAGATCCGAGATTGGCAGGGGTTGTTGTTGGCCAAAGTCAAGCCCTTGTCCGTCGAAGATGTGTTTTAATCACGAGGCTTTGTTCCATATCGGTGTCGTGTCCAAGTTGTGGTTTGTTGGCCAAAGTCAAGACCACTTCTTGTCCATCGACATTGATTACGAAGCTTCCATGTCAATGGGTCCGCGCTTGACTGGGATCACTAGGTTTGTTGTGCCAAAGCCAAGGCCTAGTTGATTCAGAGGAAAAAGGTTAGGGTATATATTCGATATATAGGCATATATTAGATATATGTTTGGGACTTGGATGTCCACCTACTGGATCTAGGAGTTGGATGAGATCCAATTGATCTTCGAGATCTACCTAGTTAATTATCATACAATTTGTTGGCCAAAGTCAAGATTGTGTGATATTTAACGGGATCCTAGCCCACTAGGAAACACGGTTTCCCGAGTACTCGACAGAGGGTTAGAGGCTCGACGAAAAATAGTGGGAGGCAAGTATTGAATTTGCAACATTCGTTCGAATACTCGCTAAACGCGCTCATCTATATTTTACTCGTCATATTAATCAAAAGTATTAGTTGGACTAATATTTTATGTTGTTTTAAAAATATATATAGTTGGACTATATACAAACTCATTCGATATATAGTTGATTTTATAATTGGATTATAGTAATCAATATAATTGAATTAAAATGATAGTTGATTTTATAATTGGATTATAGTAATCAATATTAAGATTATAGTTGATTAAATAATTGGATTATTGTAATCATTATAATAAATAGTACCTTTATTAAAATTGATTAAATAGTTAGACTATTAAAATCAAGAAAGGATTGAAAAGTTGATATTTAAATGATTTAATTTTCATTGGGAATTAATAATAGGTTACTTTATTGGATAAAATAACTTGTTATATCTAGGCCCATAATTAAGCAAATAAGTAGAGCATAAAATCTTTGGAAGATTTATGTGATGATGACTTTAGTGCTTAATTTAATATACTTGACAATAAATCTATTTTAGTCAAAGTTTGCAATTGGGCAATTGCACAAGGTGCACATCATTTCGATATTCTAAAACCCAAGGCTTGGCCAAAGGTTTGTGAAATATTGAAAAGATAATTGACATATCCCAAAGTGACTACCATTTGGATATGGAAGACACGAAGGAATTAAAGAAAGGGCGAGGCTCTAACTTTAAAAATATTTGTCAAAGTTATGTTCACTACTAGTATTGAAATTGGATTTTAAATACTTAGTGTGGTACATAAAATATATGTATTGATGTTCAGAATCCGCTATGAGCTGGATACTGACTTCAAGCCGAGATTTCTCTGCGAATCGGAAACGGGACGAAAGTCGCTGTTTCGACCGTAGATACCTAAGTTTAGGAACTACCCTTTGGGTATGTACTTAAATTAGGAACTGTTATAATGTAACTAGTTTGACTAGAGACATTATCTCTATATCAGTGTTTAATCCGATGCGGATAAAACCTTTATATTCTAGAACACTAAGTGTTTCATTATATAAAGATGATACTGAGATAAATACATTAGATGTAATAACAGAATTTATATTTTGAATATAATAAAATCTCAAACATATAAAATGACAAATAAATAGCTCAAATTGATTTGATCAATAGAGACTTATTTGTGGCATTGTTGTCTAGGACACAATTAAACAAGACTCGTATATCCACACTTTTGAAGAGTGGGTACTAGGACTGATTTGACTATTCAAATAAGGTCTGCGAATCTAGTTTATTAGGTAAAATACCTAAAATACTATTTACTTGGTAATAGTAAAAGGGCCACCGATCTGTTAGCCCTATTCATGGTGAAGTAGTGGGCCCATATCTAGCTAGGCTAGATGTGAACATGAATATTTCGTGACCTTAACGGATGTGGCATCACGTTGTGGTTATGTGTTTCTTTTGAAGAACACAATCGGAAACTTTTGAAGTTTCGACACGAAGTAAATAAACAGATCGGCTATAGTATTATTCCGCCACGGTAAGACCGTAATGGAAAATACTTAAGCAGTAAGTTTCATACGTACATGAAAGAGTACGGTATTCTTTCATATGAGGACTCCTCCCGAGACACGTCAGTTAGACGGTGTGTCCGAACTAAAACCGAATTTTGTTGGACATGATAAGGTTTATCACGAGTCGCTCTGAGCTACTGTTTCCTTCAATAGGATATGTATTAACAGTGCAAAACTTATTTAGAATAAGGTTCCATATAAATCTGTTTGACAGATATCATATAGGATATGAACAGGAAAGAAACGGGTTTCTCATTCCTGATAATTTGGGTATGCCAGGCATAACGTTTGGATGATACCAAACTAAAGACCCAAATTGGATAAGTGCCAATATAGGTTATCCTAAGGGAAACCTTAAGTATAGTACTTATAAATCTCACATGAGAACAATGTGATTGTTGCTCACCATGCGGTTTTCCTGAGAGGAATACCGATATGCAGTGGTCAGTGGGAGGATAGTGATACTCGATGAAAATCGGAGTAATACTGTTCAAGGCACGAAGTCCTTAATGGAACACAAATAGTTCATCTATGATGAATCTATACCATTAATCTTCAAATACACAAGAAACTAGTAGATCGGATAGAGTCAGAAAACAACCTAGGGTATGGGTTTCTGATCTCACCTCATAAAGATGTCAATCTTATGGAGGTGTAACATCCGACTACGTTTTGAGGAAGTGATACGAGGTATCGACTCCCTGTTATGGCAAAGTGCCATGAGTCCGAAATGGATTCCATGTATAACAACTATTTTGGATACTAGTTGTTGTACCACAAGGCATTGTGCCTATTGGTACATTAAACGTCTTCAAGGAAGACATACATGGAAGGCAACATACCAACGTACAAAGCTGGGCTTTTGACGGAAAGGTATCGTTATCAACATTGTGTTAATAACGGTTCAACCTTTTACCTGTTGCCATGGTAAATCCATTTTGAAGATGCTTGAAGATAACTGTATATTTCATTTATGAAATGTGTCAGTTAGATCAAATCAAAATCGCTTTCCTGAAAAGGAAACCTTTTGGAGGATGTTTACAACATCCTGACGATTTTGTATAACCGACAAACAAGGTTTGCGGGTTATTCGATCCATGTTTGGATTGAAGCAAGCATAAGGTTCTTGGAACTGTCGTTTTGAAATAATCATAATGGTTTATGATTTGACTCAAAACGAAATAATTCTTGTGTATATAAGGAGGTTAGTGGGAGAGGCACTGACAGTGAAATTCCCATAAAGCAATTGGTGAAAGCTTGGCTTTCATAGATATTCTTTCATAGAAATTCTCCGTAGAATTCTGGGGAGTAACAACCTTTATTCAAGGAATAAAGATCTACTGGGATAGATTTGGAGTTGTTAACACTCTCTGGGAAATTGTACATTTAAAATGTACTTGATAGGGTGTCTCATACGCTTCGAGCATATGGAGTCACGATCAGGTCAATCCAAGTGATAGTCACTGGATTGAAGATTAAGAACATCTGTTAGTATCTGAGAGAACTAAAGATGTTGTCTTAAACTATGGAGAAGGAGAACTTGAAGTGACTGGGATCACTGCTGCAAGTTTCCAAACAATTAAATACTGGGTACTATAAAGTTTGAATAACGGGACAGTGAGCTGGAAATATTCCGAGCAAGATAACTGTTGCCGAATAAACAACAAATGCGGATTATTGCTGCAGCTGAGGCAGCAAAAGAAGCCATTTGGATCGAAAATAAATCTAATTAGATTAGATATAGTTCTGTTAGCAGCTGAGCTAGGCGTCAGCACAGGCTAAGGAATTAAAGTCTCATCGACGATCCAGATATATACTTCTATATCATCTGATTCGTTCGGATCATACATCGTGGCGATGTGATGATCGTATAAATCGCGTCAGACGATAATCAAACAAATCCGCTGACGAAAACTTTTCCTCAGCAATTTGAGCGAACCGTACATAGTTCGGGTGTGGGACACTTGAGTGACTGGCTATGTGCCAAGTGGGAGATTGTTGGACAAAATGACCCATAGCGTCACTATTTGCACAGATCATTGTGTTGTTGTAGCAAATTAACTATGTGACAAGGAAATTGCACTCTCATCATTTGTGATTAGATCACCATAGATATATAAATGAAGAGAGGTCCCTATGATTAGTTCCTGGATTGAGAATGATATGAGACAGTATCAGTCCCCGAAGGATTAATCATTAAATATCCCTAGCCGGAGTATTATCGAGACTGGACATCGATAATGCGGAATAGGCTAGTATTGCACTTGTGTGCGTTGTGAGGGCACAACGGCATAGTTCTCATATATATAAGTATCGGATACTTATGCAAGTGCGATAGGAGGTCGTGTTTCACCGATGGTACGGGAAACAGCTTCGCTCTGGATAGACCCCTCGGAATCCCATTGGTATTATGACTATGTGTCTATGGGAGGCCGAAATCAAGGTAGGTGTGTATAGTCTTAACCTGAGACTTACATCGCTAATACTTACGATAATCGATAGACTTTGGTCTTGGTGGTAGAGGGCTTTAACCGGTTCTGCGTACACCACTTCTGGGTTTATCAGAGAGTCGTAGTGTATTGGATGTGATGTCAAGACAGAAGTATCACTTCAGTCATAGTGGAGATGATGTCACGCAGGATACGGTACTAGTGCTCTTGAGTGTTGCGCAACCAATCGGGATATTGTGACCAGGTCATGAATATCCGATTATAGAGACTATGTTACCAGACATCCGATATGTGCTTCGGACGGAGCAGACACTTATCCAGCCCCAGCCCTAGCACGTGACTATCCGATACTGGGCCGATATACACAATACATTATGTATACTACGCTTGATATAGATCTTAATATTCTAAATGGATATGTCCGGAGAATTGGGAAGACTTGGTGCTTTGCTAGGAGTCGACCTTGTCTCGTAAATCGGTAGAACGTAGTACTTGGTACGTACGTGATTCGGATACTCCGACGACCGTATTTACTGCCAACTATCCGGGGATCTCATGGGTCGCTTCCCGATAATCCACCGATGACTAACTCGCACTCTTAAATAATCTGGGATTATATAGAAGAGAGAAAATTAATCTAGGATTAATTACGGAGATATTTTATCTAGGATAAAATATCGTCTAGAGAGAGATAACGATTAATTTGGAATTAATCGGTAAATTAATATATTCGATATATTAAATGAAATTAGATTTCGACGCGGAATTAAAATTAGATTTTAATTCGGGCGAACGAATTAATTTAGAATTAATTCGTTAGCGACGTGAATAGTGAATTCGCTAGGCGTAATCATTTAATTACGACGCGACGAAAAATCGTTAATTTGGAATTACGAACCCGAGCCCGAGTGTGATTGCGAGCGCATTCGTATTTCGAATTCGAGTGCGGCGACGCAAGTCACATCAAGCGTCAAATCATTAGTCGCATCAAGCGTCAAATCACTTGTCACTTTGAGTGATGTGAAATGACACATGTCACTTTATAAGTAGATGTGACTTGATGGACTTGTGATGGACTTGTGACTTTTGGTGTGGAACACTCAAGGTTTTACAATTGATTTATTTGTTTTTTGAAAGCAATTAAATGGTAAAAAACATTTATTATTTTTGGAAAATATATAACAAATGTTATACCACTTTTGTAATAACTTAAAAATTTTCTCTCTCATTCTCTCCTTCAAGCTCACGCCCAAAGGCATTTTTTCACTGGTTTTTGAAGCCAAAAACGTGAGCAAAGGGAAGCCAAGATTGGGTTTTTTGTGGCAAAAACCGCAAGTGCTAGCACACTACGAGACTTGCGAAGGTGGTAGGGAGGTTCACCCATGAGCCGGGATCCGTTCGACGAAGCTTGGAGCTCCGTTTGTCATCTCAAAATTCAGATTTGGAGGCAGTGGACTGGTTGCAGTGGGCGCCTTGGCAGTGAGCAAAATGGCTTCATTCGTCTTCAAATCGTCTCAACCGATCGATGTGAGTATTCGCTACCGCTACCTCCGTTGATGTGTTCACACATGTATTTCATGCTTGTTTTGATCTTGGGACCTAGATAATAACCAACATTATACACTTTACCCAATAAACTAGATTTGTAGACTTTATTTGAATGGATCAAATTAGTCCTAGTACCCACTCTTCGAAAGTATGGATATACGATTCTTGTTTAATTGTGTCCCAGACAACAATTCCACATTAATTTCTTCTGATCAAATCAGTTTGAGCTATTTGTTTGTCATGTAATATGTTTGAGATTTATTTATATTCAAAATATAAATACTGTTATTCACATCTAATGTGTTTATCTCAATATCATCTTTATAAATAAACACTTTAGTATTCTAGAATATAAAGGTATACCCGTAACAGGTTAAACCCCGATATAGAGATAATATTTCTAGTCAAACTAGTTAGATTTTAACAGTTTCCAAATTTAGGTACACACCCGAAGGGTAGTTCCTAAATTAGGTATCTACGGTTAAAATAGCGACTTTCGTCCCGTTTCTAATTCGCAGATGAATCTCAATCTGAAGTCAGTATCTTGCTCATAGCAGATTCTGAACATTAGTACATTTTTATGTATCACACTAAGTATTTAAAATCTAATTTCAATACTAGTAATGAACATAATTATGACAAACATATTTGAAGTCAGAGCCTTGCCCCGTCTTCAATTCCTTCATGTCTGCCTTGTCCAAACGGCAGTCACGCTTCCGCGATCCCGTTTGCCACAATTTAGGCAGACATTTTGGGATATGTCCTTTTATCTTCCCAGAAGACTATGATAATTTTGCCTTTGCTCTTTTCCACACTCAAAAGCGTTCGGCCTAGCCTTGGTCTTCCGGAATGTCGAAGTAAGGTGCGTCTTGCGCTACTTGCCTTATTGCAAAGTTTGGCTTTATCTCCTTGAGAATAGCCATTAACTCTCCAAGAGTTTCCTATTGCAATATGGTACTTCTAAGATCTAAAATAGATCTATGAAGATCCTTCAATTTCAATGTCATACTTTAAGGATCTAATCCTTAGTTCTGATTAAGAAATTAAGGAGTCAATTTTGGCAAGTTTAATGGATTAAGCACTAAAGTTATCATCACATAACTCTTCCAAAGATTATGCTCTACTATTTGCTTAACTCCGGGCTTAGGCCTAATATGTTATTTTATCAAATAAAGTAACTTATTAGTTTCCAGGACCATCCTGAAATTTTATTCCCAATTTGAAAATTAAACAATTTAAATACATTTTCCCTAGGATTATGTTTTAAATGTCAATCTTTCAATTTTATCTTGATTCTAATAGTTCAACTATTTAATCAACGATTTAGGTACTATTTATTATAATGATTATTATAGTCCAACTATTTAATCAACTATAATTAATTATTTTGAATACAGTCCAACTGTTTTATAAAACAACGATTTAAATATTAGTCTTACTAACATTAAATTAATTTGACGAATGATATTTGATTTGAGCGCGTATGGCAAGTAATAAACGAATATTGCAAATTCAATTCTTGCCTCCCACTATTTTTTGGCGAGCCTCTAACCCTCTGTCGAGTACTCGGGAAACCGTGTTTCCTAGCGGGCTAGGATCCCGTTAAATATCACACAATCTTGACTTTGGCCAACAAATTGTATGATAATTAACTAGGTAGATCTCTAAGATCAATTAGATCCCATCCAAAACCTAGATCCAGTAGAGGGACTTCCAAGTCTGAAACATATATCTTATATATGCCAATATATCCAATATATTGCCTAACCTTTTTCCTCTAAATCAACTAAGCCTTGGCTTTGGCACAACAAACATAGTGATCCCAGTTAAGCGGAACCCATTGACCATGGAAAGCTTCGTAATCAATGTCGATGGACAAGAAGTGGTCTTGACTTTGGCCAACAAACCACAACTTGGACAAGACACCAATATGGAACAAAGCTCTCGTGATTCAAACACATCCTCGACGGACAAATGTATTGACTTTGGCCAACAAACCAATGCCAGTCTTAGATCTTGAGTAAGAATCACTCAATGGAAGGAAAAACGCTTAATATTTTGTGAGGGTTTTTCGCGTGCAAATTGGCAACCAATTTATTATCTTTGTTAAGGTCTCATCATCATACACCCTTAAACATACATTCTAAATACATAATAAAACGCGTATAGTAAAATAATAATGATATGCGGATGAATACTTAACACATTGATCCTAGATCAAATCTCTCTCTTTCCTCTCTCCCGCTAGCACAAATATTTACTTCTACCCGTTACACTACACTTCTAAAGAAACCTCATTTACATTGAGGGGAATAGGTGAGAAGAGAAATACAAAGAGTATGGAGGTAATAGGCTGGACACGCAGGTCCAATTAATAAATTCCAAATTTATTACAACAATTTCTAAAATTGCCCCACCCATCTAATATCCATCCGATATACACTATTCATGCATCGCAACCATGTATTCACACAAGTATGTTATCAATCAATCTAATCAAATTAATTAATATGATAATTAATGATCATCCAATGTTCAAACAACGATTTGATTTTGCTCGAGTCAAACTCGTTTTGCGAATAAGTACTCAAAATACGAATTCTCGAATTAAATTAAACTACAACATTAAATCCAATTTAATATGTATTTAATACTAATTCGCTATTTAATTCCAAATTAAATATTACATTTATTATAAACCTTTACAACTTAAATTCCAAATTTAATCGCTACGGGTCTCAAAGTCCGATTAACGTCCAACGTTTATTTAATTAAAGTCCAATGGGCTTTTAATTAATTTCTTAAGGCGTGGACTTTTGGTCAACTCGGGTCAAACCCAATAACCAAAGTCCAATCAAGGAGTAACCCCATAAGCCTAGAAATCAATTTAGGCCCATTAGGCCCAATTAAATAATTAAAGGTCCATTAGTCGCATTTGGGCTTTATGGAAGCGGTTTTGGGCCCAATTGGATCCAACCAATTTAGCCTAAATCCAAATTGGTACAACCAAGCCCAATTAGCCCATTTACAACATTACAAGCCCAAATCCAATTTAAGCCCAAATAATTTAATTCCAAAAATTCCAAATTTCTCAATTAAATTACCTAAAGTGTATTACATAATTAATTACCGAAATCAATATTTCCAAAACACAAATTTGTCTAATTAATCATGCTCATTAACATTAAATCATGTCCAACACAATTTATCAAAAATCAAACCCAAACATGATATTCTTTGTCTCGGAAATTGAAGGGAATTTTGTCAAATTTTAAATCCAATCCAATTAAACATTAAATCTACAATTCCCAATTGATTCAAGTCATCCAATGATCAAAAATCAAAAACTTCCCAAGACAATTAGGGCATCATATTCTCGGCCAAGCCATGATTTTTGGGGAAAATTGTTCCAAATCAATTTTCTTGAAATTGATCAAATCAAACTTCAATTAAAACACATTTAAGCATATTCATTCATACAATTTCATAAAATCATGCTCAAAATCAATTTACCCAATTTTAAGCCCTAAAATATTTTCATGCTCAACCTTGCTCATAGATACCATTGTTGGAATTGTCTAAGCTTCCCAAGATCATATCAAGCAATGAAAATACAAAGTGAATACATCAAAGGAGGTGCGAAATACTCACAATGATCGGTTGAGATGATGCGGTGAAGACAAAAATCGTTCTGCCCTCCTCCATGAAGCTCGGCAGTGAGCAGTTTTTGATCTTCCATTTTCGGCTTTGGTGATCTCCAGGGTTGCTCCAAGCTCCAAGCTTTGGTTGATGGTGATTCCAAGCTCATGAAGTGAGTTCTCTATCACCTTTGTATGGCTCCTATGTGTGCTAGTACTCAAGAAATTTGCCACAAATTTCCCTTGCTTCCCTTTGTGTTTCACGGTCAAACCAGTGAAGGAGAGAAGAAGAAATGGCATGTTTGGCCGAGAGAGAGAGATGAAGATTCTTGGCTCCAAAACGTGAGCTAAGGAGAGAGAATAGAAGTTGTGTGGTTTTTTGTATATCAAATACCAAAAAATTAAAAGTCAAATACCATTTAATAAATAAATGATAAATGTCTTTCAAGCTTTCAAAAGCTTTTCCAACAACTCCCATCAAGTCACACCACTCAATCAATCAATGTGACAAGTTGTCACATCACTCAAAGTGACTAATGATTTGACGCTTGATGCGAATAGCGATTTGACGCTTGATGTGACTTGCGTGCCGCACTCGAATTCAAAATGCGAATGCGCTCGCAATCACTCTCGGGCTCGGGTTCGCTAATTCCAAATTAACAAATTTTCCGTTGTGACGTAATTAAATGATTATGCCTAGTGAAATCACTATTCACATCGCTAACGAATTAATTCTAAATTAACTCGTTTGCCCGCGTCGAAATCCAATTTCAATTCCGCGTCGAAATCAAATTTCGTATAATATATCGAATATATTATTTTATCGGTCAATTCCAAATCAATCGTTATCTCTCTTTAAATGATATTTTATCCCAGATAAAATATATCTGCAATTAATCCCAGATTAATTTCTCTCTCATCTAATCTATCCCAGATTAATTAAAGTACAAGTCATACATCATCGGTGAATCTTCGGGAAGCGACCCATGAGATCCCCGGAAATGTTGGCAGTAAATGCGGTCGTCGGACTATCCGAACACGTAAGTACCTAGTACTACGTTTGTACCGATTTACAAGACAAGGTTGGCTTCTAGCAAAGCGCCATGCCTACCCAATTCTCCAGAAATATGCTTACAGGAATAAGCGATCTATATCAGGCGTAGTATACGTAGTATTATGTATTTCGATCCAGTATCGGATTTCACGTGCTAGGCCTGGGGGTGGAATTGTGTCTGCCCCGTACGAAGCACATGTCGGATGTCTGGTAACTAGTCTCTATAATCGGATATACATGACCTAGTCAAAATATCCCGATGACTGCAGTACTTAAGAGTACTAGTACCGTATCCTACGTGACCATCATCTCCATATGACTGAAGTGATACTTCCGTCTTGACATCACACCCAACACACTACGATTCTCAATATACCCAGCAGAGGCGTACACATAACCTGTTAAAGCCCTGGACGACCAAAACCAAAGCATATTGATTGTCGCAAGTATTAGCGGTGCAAGTCTCAGGTTAAGACCAAATACACCTACCCTGATTTCGGACTTCCATAGACACATAGTTATACTACCAATGGAATTCCGAGGGGGTATATCCAGAGCGAAGCTGTTTCCCGTACCATCGGTAAAATACAACCTCCTATTACACTTGCATGAGTATCCAATACCCAAATATATGAGAACTATGCTATTGTGCCCTCACAACTCGCACAAGTGTAATACTAGTCTTTTACGCATTTATCGATGTCCAATCTCGATAATACTCTGACTAGGGATATTTAATGATTTATCCTTCGTGGACTGATACTGTCTCATATAATTCTCAATCCAGGAACAAATCATAGGGACCTCCTATCATTTATACATCTTGGTGATCTAATCACAAATGATAAGAGAGCAATCTCCTTTGTCACATAGTTAATTTGTACAACAATACCATGATCTGTACAAAATAGTGACGTTATGGGTCATCACTGTCCAACAGTAAAAAACTTAAAACACTAAAAAAGTAGTTCTTTACTCCCAAGTATAAGAGTATCGAAGTAATAAAATATCCCGGTAAGTCCGGGGATGATCCACAGGGAATCGATTTAGTATGGTCAAATAATAATTAGTGCAAAAAGAAAAAGATTTGATTCGTTTGAAGTCGTTTGGAGTTTTTGAATTAAACTGCAACAATAAATTAAAATACTGAGGTTATGTGATCCACTTTTAATATTTTATATTTAGAAATCTCACTTTTTTATAATATATAAATTATTATTATAACCCAATTAATTTACTTCTGGAATTAACTATGCCAAAACATAGAGAACCGGCCATAAAGACGGTAGTCATTTCTGTTTATAACTAGTCCTGCCAAGGTACTAAATATGCCAAAAATATAAAACCTGCCATAAAGGCGGTGATAACGTTTGTCTATAACAAGTCCAGTTACATATTCAATTATGCCAAGATCGTATAAAAGTAGCCATATAGGCGGTAGAAAAATTTGTCAACTATTAATCTATATCTCAATTAATTATTATTCATTACTATTTATATATTATAATATAAGTGAAATTAATCTAAACTTTAATAATAAAAGCTTCATCCATTCCCGAGCAGAAAGTAATTAGCTACTTATACTGTAATTAAAAAAACACACATAATCTTATTACTAAAATTAAAAGACATTACAATAATTTAAACAAACAAGATAAAATCTTCAATTCCATAAGAGAAATCAAAGAAAGTATGAAATGAAAAATGAAATTATGGCTTCAATTTATAGGCAAAGAAAAGGCTTCCACCAATTTATCCACCAAACACTTCACAAAACACCCCACCAAATATGTTTGGTGGAGAAATTGACAAATGTTGTTTTTTCTTTTCTTTTTTAAGATTTGATATTTAACACACTTTGGATTCTTCATCAATTTTGGTCTTAAAAACGTCAGAATTCGAAAATATCATGAACATCAAAGTTGTAAATCTTTGAGTCTTCTTTCATTTGGAACTTGAATCTCATTAATCGGATATACGAGTAAAAAATTATGGCCAAACTACGAACATTGCACAGGGTTGGAGTTTGCGAAGTTGTACACTGTTAGAACACCCTATTAAATTTATGGCCTCCAAAATCCAAATTTCAAGTCCATTTTTCTAAATATGCATCCAAAGTATTATTTTACCTACATAAAAGATAAAAATCACAATTAACATAAATATAATTATTATCTAACAATTGTGCTAAATTAAGGGGATTAATGAAACCACAAGTGTAAAATGATATATTATTCTCTTAATAAATATGCACTTTTTAGTCTCAATCACCAAACATAATTTATGTTATGTGACACTCATCCCACAGTGTAACAGTAGTTGAGATTTCCGGTCGTTACAAGTTTACACCATTTGGCAATGAAAGTTTATTTATAAATACAAAAATAGATTTTTTTTAAATAATGATGCATTTTCAATCCTCATAACGAGCTTTGGGCCAGTGACTCCCAAACCAGTTGGCTTTAGGGCACTAGGTGTTAAGACACCCCTACGGACTTAATTACTCAGATCTCATAAAAAGTGTCTGATTTCTTTAAGCTTTCTCTTTAACCTATGCAACGAGCTTTGGGCCAGTGACTCCCAGACCAGTTGGCCTTAGGGCACGAAGTGTTAAAATACCCATACGGGCTTAATTGCTCGAGTTAGAGAGGTTACGAAATCGAACTTATTCACACATTTTTTCTTTTTTTTTTTCTTTTTTTAACACAAACTCAAGCTCTACTATTTTACGCGAACAATCACTACTTACTGAGGCAAGATGTCCGGTTACTAAGTAAGAGCATGGTTCGATTTTTTTGAATAAAAATACTTATTTCACTGCTTTTAGGTGCTACCTCCGACAAACTAGAATACTGAATATTACAAAATTTTCACTTATAACTCATGTTTATATGTTACCGTGTATGTTGATAATCCATGTCAGATGAGCATATGAAGATCAAGTTTAATCAATATTATGGGGAATTCAAAAGTTTAAATGATTCAAAAAGAAAGGAAAAAAATTAACTTATTACGAATTATTTTGAGATGCGTCCCATGAGCGAAAACTCCTTACATAGCCACGTCTGAACAATAATTCCACTTGGTTAGTCAAAAATTTGTTGTTAGTTTCTGTGTATTTTTTTTTTTTGAAAACACAAAATAAAATAAAATCAATTTTTTTTACACACAAAATAACAACAAATCAAAAACAACATAAAAATAAAACTTTTTTTTTAAAATGAAAAACATAGCAACGAAACATAAAAAAAAAAACAATCTAGTCAACTATCCCTTCCCCAAAAAAATTTAAGACATTGTCCCAATGTCTGAAAAAGAATAAGTTGAGTTTAGGAGACACAACTTGGTTAATGTGGAATTGACAATTGAATCCACAACATTGCTACTAAAAATAAAAGTTACATATTAAAACAATAAAAGGAAATCAAAATAGTAAATGATATGTACCGATAGTTGTGATTGTGGCTCACATCTTCCTCTGATTTTACGTCCAGTAACGGCTTGAACGCCCTCTATGGGTCGATGATATGCTTCACATCCAATTTTCTTATAAACTGGCAAATATGGTCTTTGAAAGTCAAATTCCCGAGACTATATTGTTGTCTTTCTTTTTGAAATTATGTATGTAAGTTGCGAATCAATCTATCAAATCCACTAGGATGATTCTCAAGAGTCAATGATATATTATCTAATGACTCCTTACTCAAGCCATATTTAATTGATTGATTTTTTCTTCGCGATTATTAGACATAATTCTTAAAGAATGACAACGAGTGTTGCATGTCCAACGTGCACATTTATAACAAACACCTAATTGTTTAGCTCTCAATTTCTTAGCATAGGTGTGTTTCTCTAAACCATGTATGTAAGAGATGAATGAATCAAGAAATTTAAGGATTTCTGTTTTGACCACTTCGTTAATGTTTAATATTTTTTTGGGTGATCAATATGTCTTGACATTATTTTTGAACTGTATTCTGCGTGTCCATTTTAAAGGATTAATGCCTTTTATATCATTTAAAGTCTATCCAATTCCATGTTTATGTTCTCTCAACACATTTAACAACTTACCTTCTTGATCACTTGTCAGAGAAGAAAAAATTACCGCATGGTAAGTTTGTTTATCTCCAAGAAATGTATATTTCAATCCTTCAGGCAAAATCTTTAATTCAAATTTGGGCGCTTCTTCATGTTTCTCTTCATCAAGTGTTCATAGTTCCTCAAAATTTTATTTTCATCCATCGTCTTTCAGTAACTGTGTAGAATCAAGTAAAGAAAAATCATTATAAATATCTGAATCTAATTACGTACTTGATTTAAGAAAATTAGTTGTATAGATTTTCATAGGGTCATATTCACTCCCCTGAATATATTCCTTCATAATTGGTTCAATTAGTTCCATGCTCTCATCTTCACTGTCCTCATCATATGGTTGTTTGCACATGTTAAAAACATTAAGCTTCAACATCATATTGCCAAAGGAAAAATTCATGGTTCAATTCCTGTAATTTATTAAGGCATTAGCTGTTGCTAAAAATGGGCGACCAAGTATTACAGGAATTGACTTATAACATTCAGCTATAGGTTGTGTTTCCAAGACAATAAAATCTACAAGATATATGAATTTATCGACTTGTATTAACACGTCTTTCATAATTCCTTTCGGTACCTTGACCGATCTATCGACAAGTAAAAGAGTAGTTGGGGTTGGTTTTAACTTGCCAATATTAAGTTGTTGATAAATCAAAAATGGTAGTAAATTGAAACTAGCTCCAAGATCAAGCAAAACATGTTCAATTTTTTGATTTCCAATAATACATGAAATAGTTGGACAACTAGGGTCCTTGTATTTTAGTGCATTATTGGTTGAGAGAATAGAAATTACCTGTTCAACCGGAAAAGCTTTATTTCTTACTTGATGTTTCCTTTTAACAGTGCACAAGTCTTTTAGAAATTTGGCATAAGATAGAATCTATTATATGGCATATAATAAAGGAATATTAACCTTTGCCTGTTTGAATAATTCATATATCTCTGTGTTGGGGTTGGTGCTCACAGCGCCAATTCCCGGTTGTATTTCTTTATGAATACTTCTGTAAAACATTATTATTTTGAATAATATATGCAGTTTCTATAATATAATGTATCTTTTAATATGGTAAAGACGTAATGACCTTAGAATGACTAGTCATGGTGCAGTTGCAAAAGTGTCGCAACTGACATTGAGTTGTATCATGACGTTGTCATTCTTAGACTGTTCCTGGTCAAAGTTTACACTACTTGGTCAGTATAGTAAACCCGTTGAGACCGATACATGTCGTATACGGGAATATATGATTCCAATGGTTTCTCAATGAACCATAAGTCTTGGAGACTAGTATAGACGAGTAGGTGTTTATAGCGGATAAACACTGAACGACTCACCGAAGATTCTTAATGGATGATACACCAACGTCAATAAGAATCTTGTCGGGTTGAGTAGCACTTGTGATTCTTCGACGTGAGATACCACTGTGGGCGCATGAGACATCTTCCACACTTAGATGGAAGTCACGTCACCGATCTATTTAGATCAGACCTCCGCCTGTTCGTTGGGTGTGGATAGATCTTCAGGGTGTCATGTGTGTATCGAGATAAGGATTCGTCAGTTCTATGTATCAGAGCATAGGTAGTCCATATGATTAGCAATCAGATAAAAACCATGGGCCCGTGGTACAATTTAGAAGTTAGTTCTAAATGTTCTTTTTTTGAGATTGCTAATAGAATAGTCGACTGGATAATCCCTATAGAGATTTGACGTTTACATCTATATCTCTGGGATTTATCCGGATACCTGTGACGGAGGAATTATACATTTTCCAGGACCTCGACCAGTATGATTCAGCGAGTTTATCCGTGGTCGTCATAATTTACGGGTAGATAAATTATGGACACGAAATTGGATTTCGTGACGGATATGCCTGAATCTAGAGAGTCTCACTAATGAAATATACTCGTAGAGCACTAGGGCAACGTTTATAAATAATATTGATTATTTATAAAGTCGTTTAAAGGTTAAACGCAAAATACATGTGTAGGGACCCGATAGTCATTTCCTTAATTTTTTGTGTATTTGCTTTTAATGTTTGATTAATTCAAATACACATTAATTAATTGTCAAAATGAGATTTTTGACTAATATCATAATATATATATGTCTTAAATATTTAATGTAAATATAATACATATATTTAATATATTTGTATTTAATTAATTAATTAATTAATTAATTAATTATTTAATTGTTAAATGATTAAATTAATTAAAATATAAATATCTTAAGCTTATGATATTTGTTTTAATGACCAAGTTGCAATTGTTGACTAATTTGAAAATATCATTAAAGTGTAATGATCATTATTTAACAAGTTGGCAAGTTGATTTTCAAAAAGCAAAAAATTAGATATTTTGATATTTGGTATATACCAAATTCGGCCAAGGCCAAATTGGTGGGTATATATTGTTTTTTTTTTTATTAGGGTTAACAATCACCAATACTTTATCAAAACTCCATTAAATGAAAGAAAAAGAAGCTAGAGAGAAAGAAAAGGAAAAATCAAAGAAAACTTGGATTTAAGTAAGTATTTCCAACTTACTATTAGAGAGAAAATTGTTCCTCTTGTTCTTGGCAACATCTTGTGATGTTCTTGAGTTTTTCTATTCTTTATTCTTTGTACTTTTGATGGTTGAAAGTTTGATGAAGGTGTTATGCATGTATGTAGTTGGAAGAATGTTGCTAATGTTGTAGTAAACATTCGTTTCATGGTTTTAAAACCTTGTTGCCATTCTAGAGTTGTTGACCCACTCTTAAATGACCTAGAATTATTCTATAGTTATTTCATTGTGTTGAGACTTGATATGGATGGAAGAAACATGATTGAAGTATTTGTTTTTGTTAATTTGGTCTAATTTGTCCAATTTGAAGAAATTGAAAAATTAGGGTTTAAGACCACTTCCAAATTTGGGTCTTTTCATTTATATGGTGTATTTATATGTTTATTTGATACATATAAAATATTGGGTTGATTGGATTTTTCCTTGATGCGTTTTGAACTTTGGAAGTGCAAAATGCACAATAATTTCCTTTTGGAGGCTCTCGGCCTTAGGCCATTTTTTTGGAAATTTATTTTGCAATTTGAATTTCAATATGTATAACATGTTAAATTCATATATGTAATGATTTAGAATCAACCAAAATCATTTCAAACAATTTCGGATTAAAATAAACAAAATGCTTGGTTTAGGGGTAATTCGATAAATTCACATAAATTTGATTTATAGTGTTTTATTTCATAATTTGATTATTGGATAATAAAATAAATAAGTTTTTTAATTAATCCGAGAAAAAGTTTTGAAATCGAAAAATTTTGATTTTCCACTATTCCGCTGCGTTACCAGATTTCCGCAATAAAACCCCTACAAAATGGTATCAGAGCGAGTCTGATTCTAGGCCCCCTAATATGATTAGCCCTTTAATTCAATGTTTAATCATGTTTTCTTGACATTATACATGCATGTTATAATCTAATTGATTAGATTTAGGGTTTATGACACTTAGCGGAAAATCCCAAATTAATAAGGTTTAAATGTAATTATGTATTTGATGAATGTTATGTGGTCCGTCTTGTCAATACAGTTTATAAATATTTCTCTGTGACTACATCCGAGACCGTGCCTCTGCTGTGAGGGTGTAGCCGATAGAGATTTATTTATACCGGATGTATATCAGATACTAGATAAATTCAAGCGAAAGCGGAATCCTGAACGTGCCCTAGCTGTCAGGGTTACGCAAGTAACTTGAGCTTATCATTGACGAGTTTAACCTTGGTACGTCTCCTTGTGGGCCTGCCTTAGCAGCGACAATGAGAAACGACCAGGACCGGAAACCCAGGAGTCACTAGTGAGTGATTGACAAATAAGTTGTTTACCTGATGAATATACGTAGGCGAGACCATGCCTCTGCTGTGAGCTGAAGTATATTCACGGGATCCACTTTTCACTATTTGTATTTAATTTAATTATTAAATCTTTGTATTCTGTTTGGGGATTACAGTATTGCATGATTTAGTGGGAGAGGCATTTTTAGATTAAAAATCCATGATCTAGTTTATGCTTATGATATTATATGAAACTGCTTAAATTTATGCTAACCGTTTTTCGTGATCTATATGATAGATTCCAATCATGGAAGGATGATGATTTAAGAGTTAAATCATACATCTTAAGTTCGCTTTCCCCGGGACTCAAGAAACAATACTATGGCATGCCAGATGCTCATGGTATGATGACACGATTAAGACAATCGTTTGAGAACCAAGAACAAGTAGTTGTTCACAAAGTCGCAATGGAACTGTTCCATGTGCGATTGGATGAGGGGCAAGCTGTTAGCCCACATGTTCTTCAGATGATCGATTTGATCGATCAACTGAGGCAACATAATCTCATTCTGAATGACATTCTCGGTAGAAGTGTCATTCTTGGTTCGCTCCCAGCTTCTTATCGCCAATTTGTGATGTATTTCAACATGAATGGGATTGTCTGCACCTACCAAGAGCTACATAGGATGTTACTCACGGTGGAAGATGACCTCAAGAAGGGAGTACCGACTCGCCCTCCGAGACCTACTTCACTTTCTACTTCTTCCCAGATTGGATCAAAGAGAAAGAAGAAGAAAGGGAAGAAGAATAAGGGTTTTGGTCCTCAACCACATGCAAAGATAGCAAAGCCCAAGAGGGCTTCTGAAGACAAGTGCCATCATTGCAGCAAAGTCGGGCACTGGAAAAGGAACTGTCCAGACTACATAGCCCAGCTGAGGAGGGAGAGAGCATCTACATCAGATACATTTATTTTTCCAGTTATTGATATATCTTTGGCTTGTGAAGCCGTTACATCCAACTGGATTTTAGATTCTGCTTGTCCCATTCACATTTGCAATTCATTGCAGGTGCTGAAGGAAAGTAGAAGACTGAAGCCTGGAGAGATGCAGTTGCGATTCAGGAGTGGAGACTCTCTGGATGCAGTTGCAGTGAGAGTATGCGAGATCTCATTGCCGAATTCGACACTTTTATTAAATGACTGTCATTTTGTGCCTGGATGTGTAGCTAATATTATATCACTTTTTGTATTGGATACAGAAGGCTTTTATATTAATATTAAGAACTTTTCTTTATATTTATATGATAAAAGTAATATTCAGATCCTTTGTTTTCCAAACCAGCATGGTCATTATACATTGCAAACTTCAAAAGATATTTTAAATAATGGAGTTAATAAACGTAGTTTACCTGTAATTAATAATACTGAACTTTGGCACATGCGGCTGGGTCACATAGGCGTTAAATGCCTTACCCAATTGGTTAAGAATGGTTTGATACCAGATCTTACCATTGAATCCTATCCAACTTGTGAATCCTGTATTCAGGGTAAGATGACCAAAGCCTCATTTTCTGGTGTTGGACACCGCGCCACCAACTTACTGGAACTCGTACATTCTGATGTATGTGGTCCACTAAGTCAGACTGTTCACAGTGGTTATTTGTACTTCGTTACCTTTACCGATGATTTGTCATGGTACGGTTATGTGTATTTGATGCGACATAAATTGGAAACCTTTGAAAAGTTCAAAGAGTTCCGAAATGAAGTAGAAAAACAAACTGGTCAATATATTAAATTCCTTCGATCTGATCGATGTGGTGAATATATGAGTGGTGAGTTCATGGATTATATGAAGGAGAATGGGATTCTCGCTCAATATACTCCTCCAGGTACTCCACAGCACAATGAAGTATCTGAGAGGAGAAATCGGACTTTATTGGATATGGTCCGATCGATGTTGAGTTTCACATATTTGCCCTATTATTTATGGGGCTACTCTCTTTTAACAGCTGCACATCTTTTGAATAAGATTCTTTCAAAAGCTGTTCCTACGACTCCGTATGAGATATGGTTCGGTAGGAGACCAAATCTTAGTTACATTAAGGTTTGGGGTTGTCCTTCCTATGTTAGGGTGACTCAGCAAGATAAGCTTTCGCCTCGAGGGCAAAAGTTTAGGTTTGTCGAATATCCTTTGAATACGAGGGGATATCTGTTCTATGATACCGAGCATCGAAATGTGTTCGTAGCTCGCTTCACAAAATTTCTAGAAGTAGAATTTTTGTCAGAAGGAGGTAATCATAGACATGTTGAACTTGATGAAGTCCAACCTGAAAACAACGAACCAACGGAGGAACCTGAAGTTCAAGTAGATGAAGAACCTTCAACACACACACTCCGTAGGTCAGAAAGGGTATCTAGACCTCCTGAACGCTTGTATTTGATACAAGAAAAGAGTCTAGATGTTCTCTTAGTTGAAGAGACTGATCCTTTCACCTATAGAGAATCGATGTTGGACATCGACTCCGTGAAATGACAAAGTGCCATGAAATCTGAGTTAGACTCAATGTATGAGAATCAAGTTTGGGACTTGGTTCTGCTTCCCGAAGGAATTGTTCATATCGGTTGTAAATGGGTTTACAAGAGGAAGCGCGGGCCTGACGGTAAGGTTGAAACTTACAAGGCCCGACTGGTAGCAAAAGGTTACACACAGCGACCTGGCGTCGACTAAGATGAAACGTTTTCGCCAGTAGCAATGCTTAAGTCTATTCAGATTTTGCTTTCTATAGCTGCATATCATGACTACGAGATTTGGCAAATGGATGTCAAAACGACTTTTCTAAATGGATTTTTGGATGAATAAATCTATATGGAACAGTCGGAAGGTTTTGCATCCAGCGAAAACTCGGGTATGGTATGTAAGCTTAAGAAGTCCATTTATGGACTTAAACATGCTTAACAAAGTTGGAATCTTCGATTCGACGAGATTATTAGATCGTCTGGTTTTCCCAAGAATTCGGAAGAATCATGTGTGTATCAGAAGGCCAGTGGGAGCATGGTCGTATTTTTAGTCCTATATGTTGATGACATCCTAATCATTGGGAATGATTTAGGTATGTTACAAAGCATCAAAGCGTACCTCTGTAAGAATTTCTCCATGAAGGACCTGGGAGAAGCTTCCTATGTTTTGGGGATAAAACTTTATAGAGATAGACAAAGGAGGCTGATTAGGTTATCCCAATCATCGTACATAGATAAGATCTTGGAACGGTATAATTTTGGTAACTGTAAGACAGCAAACATACCATTCAGACATGGGATTCATCTTTCAAAGAAGATGAGTCCACAAACAGAAGATGAGAAGGTTAGAATGTCTAACCAACCTTATGCTTCATGTTTGGGTAGCATAATGTATGCCATGTTATGTACAAGGCCTGATATCAGTTTTGTTGGTTATTATCTAGGTCCCAAGATCAAACAAGACATGAAAACAATGTGTGAACACATCAACGGAGGTAGCGGAATACTCACATCGATCGGTTGAGACGATTTGGAGACGAATGAAGCCACTTTGCTCACTGCCAAGGGCGTCCACTACAACCAGTCCACTGCCCTCCAAATCAGAATTTTGAGCTGAGAAACGGAGCTCCAAGCCTCGTCCGACGGATCCCGGCTCATGGGCGAACCTCCCTACCACATTCGCAAGACTCGTAAGTGTGCTAGCACTTGGATTTTCACCATGAAAATCCACTCTTGGCCTCCCTTTATTCACGCCATTTCTGGTTCAAAACCAGTGAAGAAAACAGTCTTGGGCGTGAGAGATGGAGAAAGAAAATGAGAGATGAAATTGTGTATTAGTTATTAATGAAATGCATTTCAAATATATCTTATATACTTGTGTGAAATTCACTTTAATTTCACTTGCATTTACCTTTAATTTGAATTTCAAAAGTCAAACAAAAAGGTAACACTATGCACATCAATTACACATCTAGTCCATCACTATTCATATCACCTTTATTAAAGTGACATGTTGTCAAGTCACATCACTCAAAGTGACAAGTGATTTGACGCTTGATGCGACTTGCGATGCCGCACTCGAATTCGAAATACGAATGCGCTCGCAATCACACTCGGGCTCGGGTTCGCTAATTCCAAATTAACGAACTTTCCGTTGCGTCGTAATAAATGATTACGCCTAGCGAATTCACTATTCACGTCGCTAACGAATTAATTCTAAATTAATTCGTTCGCCCGAATTAAAATATAATTTTAATTCCGCGTCGAAATCTAATTTCATTTAATATATCGAATATATTAATTTACTGATTAATTCCAAATTAATCTTTATCTCTCTCTAGACGATATTTTATCCTAGATAAAATATCTCCGTAATTAATCCTAGATTAATTTTCTCTTTCTTCTATATAATCCCAGATTATTTAAGAGTGCGAGTTATGCGTCATCGGTGGATTATCGGGAAGCGACCCATGAGATCCCCGGATACGTTGGCAGTAAATACGATCGTCGGTGTATCCGAATCACGTACGTACCATGTACTACGTTCTACCGATTTACGAGACAAGGTCGACTCCTAGCAAAGCACCAAGTCTACCCAATTCTCCGGACATATCCATTTAAGAATATTTAAGATCTTTATCAAGCGTAGTATACCATTGTATTGTGCATATCAGCCCAGTATCGGATAGTCACGTGCTAAGGCTGGGGCTGGATAAGTGTCTGCCCCGTCCGAAACACATATCGGATGTCTGGTAACATAGTCTCTATAATCGGATAGTCATGACCTGGTCACAATATCCCGATTGGATGCGCATCACTCAAGAGCACTAGTACCGTATCATGCGTGACATCATCTCCACTATGACTGAAGTGATACTTCCGTCTTGACATCACACCCAATACACTACGACTCTCTGATAAACCCAGAAGTGGTGTACGCAGAACCGGTTAAAGCCCTGTACCACCAAGACCAAAGTCTATCGATTATCGTAAGTATTAGCGATGTAAGTCTCAGGTTAAGACTATACACACCTACCTTGAATTCGGCCTCCCATAGACACATAGTCATAATACCAATGGGATTCCGAGGGGTCTATCCAGAGCGAAGCTGTTTCCCGTACCATCGGTGAAACACGACCTCCTATCGCACTTGCATAAGTATCCGATACTTATATATATGAGAACTATGCCGTTGTGCCCTCACAACGCACACAAGTGCAATACTAGCCTATTCCGCATTATCGATGTCCAGTCTCGATAATACTCCGCTAGGGATATTTAATGATTAATCCTTCGGGGACTGATACTGTCTCATATCATTCTCAATCCAGGAACTAATCATAGGGACCTCTCTTCATTTATATATCTATGGTGATCTAATCACAAATGATGAGAGTGCAATTTCCTTGTCATATAGTTAATTTGCTACAACAACACAATGATCTGTGCAAATAGTGACGCTATGGGTCATTTTGTCCAACAAGTTTCGCTGTTAGCGTAACTAGCAGATATCAGTCCAATCCAGGTAATGACCATTAGATGGCCATTAAAAATATCCTCAAGTATCTTAAAGGTACTAAGGATAAGTTAATAATTTAAGGAGGAAATGAACTACAAGTTAACGGGTATATGGATTCTGATTTCCAATCGGACCCCGATGATAGAAAGTCTACATTTGGATTCGTATTTACCATTAAAGGAGGTGCAATTTGTTGGAAGAGTTCCAAACAGGGATCAACAACAGATTCCACCACTGAGGCGGAATATATTGCAGCTTCTGAAGCTGCAAAAGAGGCTGTGTGGATAAAGAATTTTGTCACAGAATTGGGAGTTGTCCCAAGTATCGAGAATGCGATTCCGTTATGCTGTGATAATATTGGAGCCATTGCGCAAGCAAAGGAACCGAAGGCGCATCAGAAGTCGAAACATGTGGAATTCAAGTACCACAACATTCGAGAGATTGTGTCGTGAGGGGATATTATCGTGTGCAAGGTACGAAGTGAAGATAATGTAGCAGACCCGCTGACAAAGGCCATACCTCCGAAGCTGTTTGATAAACACGTGGAGTCGATGGGTATTAGATACAATCGTCATTGGCACTAGAGCAAGTGGGAGTTTTTGTTGGGGTTGGTGCTCACAGCGCCAATTCCCGGTTGTATTTATTTATGAATACTTCTGTAAAATATTATTATTTTGAATAATATATGCAGTTTCTATAATATAATGTATCTTTTAATATAGTAAAGACGTAATGACCTTAGAATGACTAGTCATGGTGCAGTTGCAAAAACGTCGCAACTAACATTGAGTTGTATCATGACGTTGTCATTCTCAGACTGTTCGTGGTCAAGGTTTACACTACTTGGTCAGTATAGTAACCCGTTGAGACCGGTACATGTCGTATACAGGAATATATGATTCGAATGGTTTCTCAATGAACCATAAGTCTTGGAGACTAGTATAGACGTGTAGGTGTTTATAGCGGATAAACACTTAACGAATCACCAAAGATTCTGAATGGATGGTACACCAACGTCAATAAGAATCTTGTCGGGTTGAGTAGCACTTTTGATTCTTCGACTTGAGATACCACTGTGGGTGCATGAGACATCTTCCACACTTAGATGGCAGTCACGTCACCGATCTTTTAGATCAGAGCTCCGTCTGTTCGTTGGGTATGGATAGATCCTCAGGGTGTCCTGTGTGTATCGAGATAAGATCTGTCAGTTCTGTGTATCAGAGCATATGTAGTCCATATGATTAGCAATCAGATAAAAACCATGGGCACGTGGTACAATTTAGAAGTTAGTTCTAAATGTTCTTTTTTTGAGATTGCTAATAGAATAGTCGACTGGATAATCCCTATAGAGATTTGACGTTTACATCTATATCTCGGTGATTTATCCGGATACCTGTGACAGAGGAATTATACATTTTCCATGACCTCGACCTGTATGATTCAGCGAGTTTATCCGTGATCGTCATAATTTACGGGTGGATAAATTATGAACACGAAATTGGATTTCGTGACGGATATGTCTGAATCTAGAGAGTCTCACTAATGAAATATACTCGTAGAGCACTAGGGCAACATTTATAAATAATATTGATTATTTATAAAATCGTTTAAAGGTTAAACGCAAAATACATGTGTAGGGACCCGATAGTCATTTCCTTAATTTTTTGTGTATTTGCTTTTAATGTTTGATTAATTCAAATACACATTAATTAATTGTCAAAATGAGATTTTTGACTAATATCATAATATATATATGTATTAAATATTTAATGTAAATATAATACATATATTTAATATATTTGTATTTAATTAATTAATTAATTAATTATTTAATTGTTAAATGATTAAATTAATTAAAATATAAATATCTTAAGCTTATGATATTTGTTTTAATGACCAAGTTGCAATTGTTGACTAAGTTGAAAATATCATTAAAGTGTAATGATCATTATTTAACAAGTTGGCAAGTTGATTTTCAAAAAGCAAAAAATTAGATATTTTGATATTTGGTATATACCAAATTTGGCCAAGGCCAAATTGGTGGGTATATATTGTTTTGTTTTTTGATTAGGGTTAACCTCAAGGACCTAAAACTAGCAATTCTCTTAGCAGGATTTTGGGCATCTCCATTGGGGCTTCTCACAACCTTTCATTCGAACCGGTAAACTTCTTCTTCGGAGCCACGAGGCCTCTTCTTTTTGTAATTTCTAGTCCGATTCCAGTCTGATTCTACTGATTGAGTCCCCATCTCCACCTTCGACCCAGGCCATTTTTTTGGAAATTTATTTTGCAATTTGAATTTCAATATGTATGACATGTTAAATTCATATATGTAATGATTTAGAATCATCCAAAATCGTTTCGCACAATTTCGGATTAAAATAAACAAAATGCTTGGTTTAGGGGTAATACGGTAAATTCACATAAATTTGATTTATAGTGTTTTATTTCATAATTTGATTATTGGATATTTAAATGAATATGTTTATTTAATTAATCCGAGAAAAACCTTTGAAATCGGAAAATTTTGATTTTCCACTATTCCGCTGCGTTACCGGATTTTCGCAATAAAACCCCTACACTCTGGGAATGGCTCAATCATTTTTTTTGGTTTTTAATGCCTGAGGAAATAGAGGTGCATGAGAAAATTATTATCATTAATGATAGGTAATGGTTCATCAACCTCTTCCTTACCCTCTGAATCTGATTTATTTTCAGCTTCGTGAGGTTCAAGAATAAGTCTGTGGATGATCTTACCACTGCGAAGAGTAATAACAGATTTGACATGGTCTATATGTTGACTTCCAGAACTACCATCGTGAGGGTTTTGATGACTCTTGGGATTTGGCTGTGGTTGTGTTGGAAACTTTCCTTTCTCATTAATGGTCAATGTATATGTGATTTTGGAAAAAGTATCTTTCAGATCAATCAATGTTTGCACATTTTGGTTATTGATGGCTTTCTATTTCTTAATGAAGCATGCAAGGTATCCTCAAGGGTTTTCCTAGGTGGTGGGACATATGGTGCGTAACTCTTGAATTTTGGAAATTCTGGTGTACCTGGGGAGGTTGTTGCGATGGTAGTGCTTGGTTATCATTCCTCCAATTGAAGTTTGGATGGTTTCTCCAACCAGAATTATAGGTTTGAGAGTATGGGTTTGGATTTGGTCTCTTGAAGGTGTTAATGAAACTGACTTGGTCATGAAGACATTCTTATAGGGTTGACAAGGTTGGGCAAACTTGTGTGACATGTTCATTTGAGTTACAGATATGGCCCCAAAACAACCAAAAATAGTCCAAAAAATAACCAAAAACAGTCCCAAAAATGACCAAAAAACAGCAGCCAAAACAACCAAAAAACAGCAGCCAAAACAACCAAAAAACAGCAAAAAATGTGAAGCAGAAAATAACCAAAACAGCAACCAGCGAAACAGCAAAACAGCAACCTGAAACAGCAAACATCAAAGCTTCAATCCTTCCAGCGACGGCCTAACGCACTTCCGAGAAAGCAACTTAAAAGGTAAGACCTGTGGGCACTCTTTACCATATTTATTTTATAGTTCCGGACGCTGCAAGCCTGGTTGGACGTGAAATACGTCCAACCGGGTATGTGAAGTCCTACATTAAAGACGGCCAAATTTCTGGTCACATTTTTCTTTCTTTGGCATTCCGTTATTTATCTTATTTATTTATTTATTCACCGTTATTTTATTATTTCGCATTTTGTTTGTTATTTATCTTTTTGCATATTCATTTATCGTTATTATTTCTCCTTTATTTTATTTGTTCGTTATTATATTATTTCATGTCTATTTTTTATTTACATTGCATCAATGATTTGCGTATGGTATTATCTCTTGTGGTATATCAGATGGAAACCCAGATGTAAATTCCGTAACCGAATCCGAATGAACGGTAGTGCGGTATGTACTTGGGATACAACTCCTCGTACCACTTGGGAAATACTCATATATGCATGATTAACCCCTCTTTTGTTTACTATTTATTGACGCTTTATTTGCCTTTTATTATTATATCGTACCTTGTACTTCTTAATTTAATATGCTTCTATTATTTATATTAATGTTTATGGGTGTGCAAATTTGTGTACTTATTTGAATTATCTTGCATGAATTGTATAATACTTGGCTATACCATTGTGTGAACTCGTTCATTATACTGGCATAAGTAAGGGACTATTCCGAACCCACGGTTTGAGGTCTACCCTTGCGATGGGTGAGTGCGACCTTAAATCTTTTCCCAGTTCACACTGGGTGACGACTAATTTATTCTCCGGTTTAGTCCCCCGCGGGCTACTCAGTACTCTCTACGGGCTGCGAGTCTAACAGTATCGTGGTCGCCGAACATCATAGGCATATCGGTAAATCCCGCTTCGCTCCTACAGATAGTGACTCCACTGGGGATAGAGAATCGGCCCCGAAACAATGCCTTGTAGTGTCCGTGTCTTTGGCTTTGGTTATCCAAGTCTCATATATTTTGCATACCCTTTTTACCCCGATGGCGTCATGTATCGTGAAGTCGTTTTCACTCAAGGCGGCGGATCGTTATGTGATGACCATCACTCGTTGGTACGTACCCTAGGGTATAAAAAAGGCGCGCTCATTTGGTCGCTCGAACCATTGAGTGGGGAGACCTAGTTGTGAGCAACCCTTCACCGACGGGAGCCTTTAACCATACCCTTATAAGCCCACATATGAACCATAGTTATATGTCCTATAAAAGCTACCCTTATGCTTGTGTTTGGGACCATCATCATTTGGATCTATTTGGACCTCTCGTCATAGGATACGAACTTGTTGGGCCACTTAAACTGGGACAAGTTTACATCTTATGATAATTGGGCCAAAAGTTTTCAAAATGACGATGAGCCACCTTGTGTTTGGACCATTTACCATTTGAAGTTGTTTAGCCACCTTATCGCAAAAGTGTAAACCTGTTGGACCTTTTCAACTGGGACAAATTTCCACCTCGCGATAATCTGATTGAACGCTTTAAAATGATAATGGACCAACTTGTATGAAAACCTTGATGGGCTTAGAAGGTCCAAACATGATTCGAATATGCCAAATGCATGAGTCCGATATCCGCACTGGCTTTCATCCAGGAAGGGTACGCCTTGTTATGGCATATTTGTATAATTTTGGATATCTCCAAGTCCATCCCCACAACCGTGATTATCGAGGGCCCAATTCGTCGTTTCTAGACAATGACACAATCCCCATAATAGACTTAGTCAATATTGTAAATGGGCGGTCTATGTATTTGATCGGCGTAAACACACACGTATAACGCAAGCGTACGTATCGTTCAAGTAGTATAAAAAGTATCGATCCCACGAGGACTTAATACCTAATCTATTAATTGTATAAGGTCAAATGATTACTAGTATCTAACATGTTGATTGATTGATTTGAAATGGTGATGATTCTAAATTTTTAAAAAACAAGTATATAAAATTGCACAAAAGTAGGTTTAAGAAAATTCAATATTAAAAACTATCTAGGGTTGTGAATCTTTCTAATATCTTTTAAAAGATGAAGTGGTTATTTCATGTTTGTGTAATAAATCAGTTTACTAACCTAGAACACTAAATTATGCAAAAGCCTCTGTCGATGGTCAGACGCAAATACCCAGTTTAACCCAATTGAACCATATGTCTATGTCAACCAAATTATCTGGATTCATTAAGTTTAAGTTCCAATTATGGCTACCCCCGCCCGACAGGTATATGTCTATCATGTAAGGAAATCTATTAAAGGGTTATCAATCCTCAAGGAAGATCGTGGGCTATTAAGTCTAAGGCTGAAACCTAAAATTCCTTTGTCAAGTTTATTTTAGATTTACCACATCAATCTTATTGGTGATCAGACAACAAGAAGCATTAAGCTTAAGACTTAATAAGTAAACCTTTAAATTACCCAAACTATAAAATAACCCCTTATAAACCGGTGATATTAGAATTCATCACAACCCCAGATAACTAACTTAGTTACGACACATAATTACGGCTAGTAAAAACTTAAATAAAATAAAAGACATAAAGTAAAATGGTGAAAAGTAAATTGCTGAAAAGTAAATGACGGAAAGTAAATGTTGAAATTAAATACTGAAAATTAAATACTGAAAAGTAAATACTGAAAGTAAATTACTGAAATGTAAATGCTGAAAGTAAATTGCTGAAAGTAAATTGCTGAAAAGTAAATGCTGAAAGTAAATAAAGTAAAAATACAATAAAAGAAAATGTTGAGGTAAAATGATCCACTTTTATCACTTATATTTTAGATATCTCCCTTAATATAATATATTAACTTTGCATGATAATTACCAACCAGCCATATAGGCGGTATCCAAATTAAGTCAAATTAATAATTAATTACCAACCGACCAACCAGGCGGTATCCAGTTTAGTCAGGTTAAAACCAATTTAAATAATTACCAACCGACCAATATGGCGGTATCCTCGTTAAGTCAGGTTTTAACTAATTTATATATATAATTAAGGGAGATTAATCTAAATATTAGTAATAAAAGTTTTACCTTTTACCCCAGCAAAGGGGAGTTACCTCCTCATTACTGAAAAGTAAAAACTGAAAATTAAAGAAAGAAAAGTATTGTGCGTAAAAGTAAATTGCGGAAAGTAAAAACTGAAAAGTAAAGAAAAGAAAGTGCGAAAGCGAAAATTAATTACTGAAAGCTGTAAATAAACAAACAAGATACAATCTTCTTAGTATTCTTAAGGAATTCCTTAGAAGAAAGTATGAATTTACAAATGAAATGGATTGGTATTTATAGGCAAAATTTTACCTCCATCAAATCATCCACCAAAATCCATTATTAATTTCTCCACTAATTGCTCCACTATTTGCTCTACCAAATCCATTATTAATTGCTCCACTAATTGCTTATCATGTTTGGTGGGGATTTGATAATTTTTATTATTTATTTATTAATTTATTTTTTTCTTTGAAAATGATTGAAAATGACTTTAATAATTACACACAACACACTTCTGGATAGTTCATCAATTTCGGGCATGAAATCTTCAGAATTAGAAATTATTTTGTCTTTCAAAGTTGTAGATCGTTGAGTCTTCGTTAATCTGGAACTTGAATCAGCTCAATCCGATATCGAAGTAAAATGTTATACCCAAAATACGACAGATGCACAAAATTGGAATTTCCAAAACTGCACTTCGTTAAAACGCCCTTTCAAGTTTCCAATCTCCAAAATTAATATGTCAAGTCCAATTTTTGCCCTTATTTGACCCACATTTCGTCCTAAATGATTTCATTATGTCCCAATATTATTTTATCTGCAAAATAAACTAAAACACATCAAAACGTTCATCAAACCCGAGAAACTAAACAAAATATTAAGTAAAAGGGGCGGTAAATATTGATATATTTTCCGCTCATCACACCCCCAAACCTAACATTTTGCTAGTCCTCGAGCAAAAAAAAAATAAAATACAAGAAATAATTAAAATTAAACTAAGCCACTTTCGTAGGGATCACGTTGCATTTAGCGTATGCAACAAGCCTTTAAATCCCTAGGTGTCCCTAGTGGACGATTTGTAGTCTCGTGAGGGTTTACAACAATGACACCCACAAAAAATTTTACAAAAGTAACAAGAAAGTAAGACTAATGCACACAAAAGCAAAAAGACAAGAGAAAAGAGAATAAAGAAGTTAGTGACTAATCAGGTGAAATTTCTACTCCAAGTTACTAATTGTTTTCTTTCTTTCTAAATTACTGAATAAGTAAATTCTCCTATTATATTTACCATTCTCCATATACACAGCCAATAAAATATTAATCAACTCATTTTTGCCCACAACAGTCACAAGTGCAGTTGATAAGAGAGTAATATTTTTGTCCTAAAGTTTTATCAGAATTCACACCTTTTTGTAGCAATGGAATAATTTTTCTGATTTTTCGGATTTTTTTTTGGATTTTTGATTGATTTTTTTTTTATTTATATACAATATCTTCCATCTATGTAACGAGCTTTGGGTCGGTGGCTCCCAAACCAGTTGGCTTTAGGGCACCAGGTGTTAAGACACCCTTACGGACTTAATTACTCAGACTTCAGATATAAATATTTATGCAGCATCTTTGATCCATGTAGCGAGCTTTGGGCCAGTGACTCCCAAACCAGTTGGCTTTAGGGCACTAGGTGTTAAAACACCCTTACAGACTTAATAACTCGGATCTCAGATGTTTTTTTTTTTTTTTTACTACATCATTTTTTTGAGATGCTTCCTCCAATTAAACTAGAGCACTGAATATTACAAACTTTTTAATTTTAGCTCATGTCCGTATGTTACAATGCATATTGATAATATCTGCTAACCGAACATATGAAGATCCATTTTAGTCAGTTTTATGGAGAATTTACAAATTAAATAATTTAAAATGAAATAAACAAAAATTAACTTGTTTAAAAAAAAAAAGGGTTGAGATACGTCTCAGGAGTGGGAATTCCTTACACAGCTATCTCTTACCAATTTCACCTTTTTAGTCAAAATAAAAAAAACACAAAATATTTTCGTAATTTTTGAAAATTTTCAATTTTTTTGTATTTTTCGAAAAATTTTGGACTAAAAATAAAAACAACACACAACTAAAAATAAGATACTGATCAACTAATTCCCTCCCTCAAACCTAAATGAGACATTGTCCCCAATGTCTTAAATAGTAGAAGAAGAGTTTAGAAGATAGTACCTAGTTAGCTAAAATTCTACACGAATAGTTAAAGGTTAAGATCCAGATTAATCCGACGCCTCTTACCACGATCGTCCTCGGACCAATTTATCTTTAAAATGATAGGGTCAACTTGTGGTTCATAGGCTAAGATTTGGTCAATTAGATCCGGAGCAGTTCTGGCAGTAAAGATGAGTTCTTTTAAAGGTTTTGACACAAACCCATTTCTCCGGGCATCATCAAGAAACACACAAAGAAAATCATAAAATCCATCAACGTTGTACAGTCCAAGCGGTTTCTGGTGTATGTTCAGGTTCGCCCAAGATAACACAATAAAAATTTCCTCCAATGTTCCCATGCCACCTGGCAAAGCAATAAAAGCATCAACACGATTAATCATTTCCACTAGTCGCTCGGACATACCTGGCACAATAAGTTCCTCTCCATTTGATGGTCCAATAAGATTTGCCTCCGCCAAGGGTTTTGGGATGATTCCCAAAACGTGACTGCCTCCTTCTTGTACGGCCTTTGAAACGATCCCCATTAGTCCAAGATTGCCTCCGCCATATACTAAGTGCATATTCCTTGCAGCTAAGACTCGACCCAATTCTTGTGCTGCTTCTACGTATTGTGACTTAGTACCAACACTAGTACCGCAAAACACACAGATGTTTTCAACTCGTCTTCATAAAGTAGCTTCCATGTTTTACTCTGGATGTCTTCAAAAGTGCAATGATGAGTTGAATTTATAACACCTGAAAAGGGTGAGTAATAATAGCACTAGTATCTTCCAAAGGACGATTGTTAGCTAAACAATAAAAGAAATCGTGAACGGTCAAAAAGTATGGATTTTGTCTACGAAAATAAAGATAATTACAACAGAAAAGCAAATCAAAGCAATAATTAAGGCAACAGAATTGTGTACGCAATACGCTCACTTAGTATAAATTCATTAGGATGCGTCTCAAGAATCCATTCCTTACTCAGCCATCGCTAATGAATTATCTCTTATTTTTGCCAAACACCATTCCTTCTGTCTTATGCTTTGGTTGAGCTTTTCCCTACAAAAATAACACACAAAATTAAAAACTCTACAATATGTATACACAAAAAATAGAAATTACAACAAAGTGCATGGGTTGCCTCCCTGCTAGCGCTAAATTTTTTGTCTTCAGCCAGACATGACTGAAATCCATCTGTCAAGGAGGTTTCAGCGTCGTTTTGGATGTCCGATTAAAGACAATCCCGTGAGCGTTGCTTTTGAAGGGTCTCTTCCAACGGTAAAGAGGCAAAAAATATTTTGTCTCATTCAGTGCTTGTGCCGCCTTTTTAACCTTTATTGATCCAGTGGTTCTTGAAAAGAAAGAAATAAAATCAGGAGGTCTCATATGGTGCTTGACTTGGAATGGGAGTTCCATTCTGCCAAGCTTCTGGGTGATATCTCTAAATTGTACTCCCCAAAACAGTGATGTTTCTCCTGAATTCCTGAGATCTTCAATTTGGTCTGACAATTGCTCCTCCATTTGCTTTGTTTCTTGCTCCACCTTTTCTTCACAGATGTATTTTAGGATTTCTGTGTTTAGTTCTTCATCTGTCATCTGTGAAAAACATGCTCCATAAGTGTCAATCTGAGGATAAAAAGAAATGTCAGATTTTAGGTCTTCATCCTCTGATATGACTGGAATGGATGGTTCAGGTAGATCTTCTTCAAACATCAGTGCAAAACAGTCTCCAAGATCTTCATTTTGAGAATACAGAATTCCATCCTCATTTTTTGGTGCAGTTAGTACGAACATCTCAGCTTCTTCGTCAGAGTCATAATCTGAATAATAGAAATTAAACAGAGACTTTGTTGGTTCAGGCTCCTGAACTGATACCTCAGATTCTTGATACTGCTCAGCCTCGTCCTCTGTTATGATGTCATGATGAATCTCAGGATATTCGAAGGCTTCTTCAGTATTATTTGAATTTGCTCCGTGAGATATGTGATTCAGGATATCTGTTAATTGTCTAACTTGATCTGTCATCCTCTGTATAGACGCCACTTGACTCTGAATTTGTGTATCAAATTGAGCTTCCCGTTTCTCGAACCAATCTTTGAGCATGTGAATCAACTGATCTTCCTCTGATGGTTCTGGTTCTTGTTGAAGATAGTAGGTGGGTGGTGGATAAGATTGAAAATGTGGTTTTGTGAAATGTGATGGTTCTTCATACCATGAAGGATTTTGATAGCTCTGCCACCCTGGATTGTAGTTGTACTCACAATGATCTCTCGGGTGGTTACCATTACATATGTCACATCTCCCCATTGCGTCTTGTTGAGAAAAAGTGGTATTGCTTGGTTCTGGCATCTAGTGATAGTTGTTGGGCTGGACAACAGGCCTCAGAAAACCGGACTGTTGCTCCTAGATTTGGGGTGTATCTTCTTCTAGTAAAGCTCGTAATCTTTCAATCTCCCAATAATGTTCCATTTTTCAATCACCTGAAAACAAAAGAAAGAAATAAAAATTACAGATAAAAATAAAGAAAATTAGATAAAGTAATTTAGATAGCTTCAAAATCAATAACTCAAGAAAAATAAGTCATCGGCAACGGCGCCAAAAACTTGATCGGCGTAAACACACTCGTATAACGCAAGCGTACGTATCGTTCAAGTAGTATAAAAAGTATCGTTCCCACGAGGACTTAATACCTAATATATTAATTGTATGAGGTCAAATGATTACTAGTATCTAACATGTTGATTGATTGATTTGAAATGGTGATGATTCAAAATTTTTAAAAAAAAAGTAAATAAAATTGCAAAAAAGTATGTTTAAGAAAATTCAATATTAAAAACTATCTAGGGTTTTGAATCTTTCTAATATCTTTTAAAAGATGAAGTGGTTATTTCATGTTTGTGTAATAAATCAGTTTACTAACCTGGAGCACTAAATTATGCAAAAGCCTCTGTCGATGGTCAGACGTAAATACCCAGTTTAACCCAATTGAACCATATGTCTGTGTCAACCAAATTATCTGGATTCATTAAGTTTAAGTTCCAATTATGGCTACCCCCGCCCGACAGGTATATGTCTATCATGTAAGGAAATCTATTAAAGGGTTATCAATCCTCAAGGAAGATCGTGGGCTATTAAGTCTAAGGCTGAAACTTAAAATTCCTTTGTCAAGTTTATTTTAGATTTACCACATCAATCTTATTGGTGATCAGACAACAAGAAGCATTAAGCTTAAGACTTAATAAGTAAACCTTTAAATTACCCAAACTATAAAATAACCCCTTATAAACCGGTGATATTAGAATTCATCACAACCCCAGATAACTAACTTAGTTACGACACATAATTACAACTAGTAAAAACTTAAATAAAATAAAAGACATAAAGTAAAATGCTAAAAAGTAAATTGCTGAAAAGTAAATGACGGAAAGTAAATGCTGAAATTAAATACTGAAAATTAAATACTGAAAAGTAAATGCTGAAAGTAAATTACTGAAAAGTAAATGCTGAAAGTAAATTGCTGAAAGTAAATTCTGAAAGTAAATAAAGTAAAAATACAATAAAAGAAAATGATGAGGTAAAAGGATCAACTTTTATTACTTCTATTTTAGATATCTCCCTTAATATAATATATTAACTTTTCATGATAATTACCAACCAGCCATATAGGCGGTATCCAAATTAAGTTAAATTAATAATTAACTACCAACCGACCAACCAGGCGGTATCCAGTTTAGTCAGGTTAAAACCAATTTAAATAATTACCAACCGACCAATATGGCGGTATCCTCGTTAAGTCAGGTTTTAACTAGTTTATATATTATAATTAAGGGAGATTAATCTAAATATTAGTAATAAAAGTTTTACCTTTTACCCCAGCAAAGGGGAGTTACCTCCTCATTACTGAAAAGTAAAAACTGAAAATTAAAGAAAGAAAAGTATTGTGCGTAAAAGTAAAGAAAAGAAAGTGCGAAAGTGGAAATTAATTACTGAAAGCTGTAAATAAACAAACAAGATACAATCTTCTTAGTATTCTTAAGGAATTCCTTAGAAGAAAGTATGAATTTACAAATGAAATGGCTTGGTATTTATAGGCAGAATTTTACCTCCATCAAATCATCCACCAAATCCATTATTAACTGCTCCACTAATTGCTCCACTCTCCACCAAATCCATTATTAATTGCTCCACTAATTGCTTATCATGTTTGGTGGTGATTTGATAATTTTTATTATTTATTATTAATTTATTTTTTGCTTTGAAAATGACTTTAATAATTACACACAACACACTTCTGGATGGTTCATCAATTTCGGGCATGAAATCTTCAGAATTCGAAATTATTTTGTCTTTTAAAGTTGTAGATCATTGAGTCTTCTTTAATCTGGAACTTGAATCAGCTCAATCTGATATCGGAGTAAAACGTTATGCCCAAAATACGACAGATGCGCAAAACTGGAATTTCCAAAACTGCACTTCGTTAAAACGCCCTTTTAAGTTTCCAATCTCCAAAATTAATATGTCAAGTCCAATTTTAGCCCTTATTTGACCCACATTTCGTCCTAAATTCATTGTGTCCCAATATTATTTTATCTTCAAAATAAACTAAAACACATCAAAATCGTCATCAAACCCGAGAAACTAAACAAAATATTAAGTAAAAGTGGCGGTAAATATTGATATATTTTCTGCTCATCAGTATTTTACTGATGGAAATGGACTGAGGTAGCCAAGGTTCACCCCTGTAGAGTAGGAGAGAACTATTTTGTGTACCCCATATTGATGCATAAAATAAGCCATACCTAGGACAGAAATAGACTTACCACGAGTGTGGGAGGAATAAGTTCGGAAGGATATATGTTGTTTTGATAACCACATGCATCTCATGCATACGCGCATCATGCTAACCCCTTGTTTTAAAAGCCATCATAGATATCCGTTGGGTTAGAAAAGATAGGAAGACTTGTCAAGAAAATATTAATAACCATGGATGCGTCGGGCAGTGAAGGTTCCCGCATGGATCGATTGGAGACCAACATCACCAAAATTACCGAGCAACTACAAGCTTTGACCAACGGTATGGCCAATCTGACAGTACCCCGCACAGTGGGAACATGAAAAAAAAAGATGGAAGGCGTGAGGTGCCCCCGAATAGGGTGAGTGAAGAAATCCATGTTTTTGATGATGACATGGCTGAGTATGCTGCGGGAAGGATAGCTGGGTCTCGGGCAGAGTTACAGAAACTTAGAAAACAAGTAGAGTCAGTTACCCGCAAGATGAAGGGAAAACATGCATATCTATTAGACTATGATGCAATGAATTTCGAAGAACAGCTACCTCCCCAGTTTAAGATGCCTGACAGGGCCAAGTTCAACGGAAACGGAGATCCTAGGGTCCATCTCCAATAATATGTTTCAAGGATGAGTTCAGCCCTGGGGAAAAAGATCATGGATGACTGGAGATCATTAACGGAGGCCTTCTTGAACAAAAATGTCACGGACCTGGAGATATACTTGTCGCTCCGTGACCTAGAAAACACCAAACAGAAGCTAGAGGAGAACTTCAAAAATTATGTGAATTGTTGGAGAAGCTAGCTCTTGAAAATGCAGACACGGCCCTCGGAGAAGGACCAAATTAAGATGATCATTAAGGGCACCAAGCCCTCTATTTATAACAAGCTGAGAAGGATGACCTCCACGATTAGCGAATTTCGACAGTTAAGAGAAACTTTCATGGGTATCGAGGAAGAGGAAGCCGAGAACAAAAGGTTTTACGGCCAGAATAGAAAGACCATTGGGGGGCCTTCAGGGACCAAGCCCGCTCCTCCTAAGGTCGCCACTATCAGAAACAGGCAATTCTCCAATTTTGGTAGACCTTTTGTCAAAGGTATTTGAAGAGCTGAAGAGGCAAGGACTCCTAAATCCCTTAGAACCTAAACCACTTCCAAACCCTGTGCCACACTACCTCGACCTAAACCTATACTGTTACTTCCATCAGCAAAAAGGCCACGAAACTGACAACTGCGCCCGCCTCAAGCATGAGATCCAAGACATATTCACACCCATAAAATACCCGACCCAGAAAAAGAACAACCCAACACACACAAAAACCCTCTACCCACCTACATGATCAACTCTGACCTACCCAAAAGCTTTGTCATCCAAACTCCCAACCACCAAGCTTCCTGCATGGGGATATGAGACAGCAGTAATGAAGATGAAAGAGAGCATATGAGAGATTTTTGGGAAAACTTCTTGAGCAGTGACAAAGAGGAGGTTGCAAAAAAGGAAAATAAATGGGGAGAAGAACTACTGCAGTTGGAGAATAAAATAAGACTGCAAATTAGGAAGATGTTTATTTTTCTGACTTATTTATTTGTAATCCTGCATTTAATAATCATAAAGACATTGATTTTTCTTACTTGTTCAAGTCTTTTCCAGTTAGTCTGCATCATAACACGCATGGTATGAGCATATTTGACATTAACTCAACAAAGACAAATGCATTTAATCTTGGTATATGTGCAAAACCCCAAGGAAATTTCAATTGCAAGTGAGGTTACCTCTGATGAGCGAAAAGAATTAGAGAGAATATTAATAAAATATGCAAAAGTATTAACCTGGTCCTATGAAGGCATGCTTGGAGTAGACAAGGGTATTTCCCAGCACACGATACCAACTTATCCGAACATGAGGTCATTAAAGCAGAAGCTCCGAAGAATGAGGCTAGAGTGGGCCGAAAAGGTTAGGGAAGAAGTCAAGAAACAAATAGATGTGGGGTTCTTAGAGGTGGTGAAGTACCCCGAGCAGTTAGCCAACACTGTGCCGGTACCGAAGAAGGACAAAAAGAAAGAAAACGAAAAAAGGGAAAATGGAGAAAACAAAGAGGAAGAAAACAAAAAAATAAGAGAAAATAAGAGGCATAAAGAAAATACTGGCTAAGATGACATAAGGTTATAAAGATTAGGCTGACGAACTACCGTATGCCCTGTGAGAGTATAGAACTTCGGTGAGAACGGCAACGGGAGCCACTTATCAACGAATGGCCACTACATTATTCCATGACTTGATGCATAAGAAGATTGAGGTCTGCGTGGATGACATGATGGTTAAGTCAGAGACGAAGGCCGTGAAAACCCTTGGTGTTGTATTTGGCCATAGAACCCGAAGCGCTGAGGGCGATGATGGTACAAGCAGTGTTACCAGTAGGAATAAAGATATAGTCAATGCGGGTACTAGCAGAGGCAGAATTGCCTGAGCAGGAATGGGCCTCGCAGAGGTTCAAACAGCTAGCATTACTGGATGAGAAAATGATAAAGGCCTTGTACCACATGTAGCTATACCGGAAAAGGTTGGCCAGGACGTTCAACAAGAAGGCGCGTCCCACCAAGATCAGAGAAGTTGATCTAGTGCTCAAGTAGTCGAAGCCACTGATAATGGGAAAGTTCAGGCCCAATTGGGAAGGGCCCTATCTAGTCAAAAAGGTGATGGGGAATGGGGCTGTGAGACTGTCATATTTGGAAGGGAACGAGTTCACCGAGTCCATCAACGTGGATAGGTTGAAACAATACTTTGCATAAAAAAAAGAGAAAGTCTCGTTGGGTTGAAAATCAGCAAAGGACAGCCCAAGCAAAAAAGAAGCATGAGTGAGCAAGAAAAATGGCTAATTGTAAAATTCGTAAGGAACAGTTAGCGACAGAGGTACCCTGGCAATGCAGTTTATTTCCTACATATGTACTAAGAAGTAATGCAAATGTCTTTATTGAAACAAATGTTCAAGATGTTCATATATTGCATAAATTCCAGCTAACCGGGAAAGATTAGAGTCAAGTGTTTACAAATCACGTCTTTTGTATTCTTAGATGTTGGACCAAGGTCAAGAGATCTAGGAGAAGAACTCCAAGAATGGAGAGGAACCTCGGGAATGAGGACGAGCAAAGAGCCACGAGAATGAGGACAGATCTGAAAAAAAAAGAAAAAAAAAAGAAAAAAAAGAAAAAAAAAGAAAAAAAAAAGAAAGAAAAAATGATTAGCTCACTGAGTTGAAAACCTGAAAAGGCGACTCAAGCAAGATAGAGCAGTCCGCTAAGTTGAAAATCCGAAAGGACAGCTTAGGCAAAAGATAGAAAGGACTCGTGACTCAATAAACGAAGCAAAAGATAGTACCTTTTTCCGCACCCTCAAGACAGCGAAGGAAAGCATCGGGAATCGGAAGACATGATTTTCAGTATCCGAGAAGTGTAGTAAGAGAAAAATGCAAGCCGAGAATTGCAGCAAACTCCTCAGGGAGAAGACATATTTCGAAATCTGGGAATCATAGGACATGATTTTAAGTACCCCAAAAGGATGAGGCCACTTTCAAGAAGGGGTAATCTACTTTGACTCGGTGCGCGTAGCAAAGAGAATAAAGCTGAACTAGGTCTGGGGTGACCAGTCTACCACCCTGAGAATAAGGGACATGGTTGAGCAAATAGGACATGATCTTGAGTAATGAGACCAAAGAGAATTGAGCGATCACCTGAGTAGAATTGGCAGAAGAAAACCTTATAACATAAGGAATTCCTAACCGAAGATGACATCAAATAGGACAAAGAAAACCCATCGGAATAGGGAATGCATCCATGCATATATGCATACACGTCGCATACACACAATTTTTGTTTTGTGTTCGAAGGAAAAAGAAAAGCGGAGAAGACGAGAAACTCCTCGAGAATGAGAACGAGCAAGCCGAGAATGGAGAACAACCTCGGGAATGAAGCCCAATGGTCGAAGCACCTCGCCATAAACTCAGGAATGGTTTGAAAATGAACCATCTCAACTCAGGAGCGGTTCTGAAATGAACCATCTCAACTCAGGAACGGTTCAGAAATGAACCATCTCAACTCAAGAACGGTTCGGAAATGAACCATCTCACTCTAGGAACAGTTCGGAAATGAACCATATCAACTCAGGAACGGTTCGGAAATGAATCATCTCAACTCAGGAATGGTTCAGAAATGAACCATCTCAACTCAGGAACGGTTTGGAAATGAACCATCTCACACTAGGAACGGTTCGGAAATGAACCATCTCAACTCAGGAACGGTTCGGAAATGAACCATCTCAACTCAGGAACGGTTCAGAAATGAACCATCTCACACCAAGAATGGTTCGGGAATGAAACATCTTAGGAACGGTTCAGAAATGAACCATCTCAACCCAGGAATGGTTCGGAAATGAACCATCTCACAATAGGAATGGTTCGGGAATGAACCATCTCACACTAGGAATAGTTCAGGAATGAACCATCTCACACTAGGAACGGTTCGGAAATAAACCACTCACACTAGGAACGGTTCGGGAATGAACCATCTCAACTCAGGAACGGTTCAGAAATGAACCATCTCACACCAGGAACGGTCCATGAATGAACCCTCTCACACCAGGAAATGTTCAGGAATGAACCATCTCACACCAGGAACGGTTCGGAAATGAACCATCTCAAATTAGGAATGGTTTGGGGATGAACCGCAAAGATCGAGGTATCTCACACCCAGAATGGTTCGGGAAGAAAGCCCAGAGGTCGAAGCTCCTCGCCATCAACTCAGCACAGTTCGGGAATAAATCCTAGAGATCGAAGCATCTCACAGGGATGAACCCCAGGGGTCGAAGCACCTCACAATCAAATCAACTCAGTTCGGGAATAAATCCTAGAGATCGAAGCATCTCGCATGGATGAATCCCAATGGTCGAAACACCTCACCATCAAATCAACTCAACTCAGAGATCGAAGCATCTCACACCAGCAGCGAAATAACAGGTAAGTCCGGCAAAGGCCGACAAACCAGGTAAGTAAAAATGCATGTGTGATTTCGAGAGGGTTGTCACTATCACACACTGCACAAGCCCCGTCAAAGTGGGGGCGACTGTAGACACTGCATTTTTACATAAGCCCAATGATGAGTCTCGTATGGAGGCACTACCTGAAAAGTTGAGGAAGTTGCGGGAAACGAATGCCAGAAGGAAAGAAAACCTCCAAAATTAGCACCTTACTGAATTCAGTCTCACTTGCCAGCCTCGGATTCGCTTAGTCAGTTTCTGCATCAAACCTCAGCCTCGGCCCAAATCCATCCACACACCCAAAGCCCATCTACCCTCAAACCCAACCGACCCATCTATCCTCAAACCACACGCCCATGAACCCATGCACACACCTAAATCTTCCAAAACAGACAAAATCTCATGCAAAACACATGTGCAAATCCCCTCAAATCATTTTCCAAATTAACAAGATTTGATATCTCATCCTCTCAAAATAACAAGATTTGAAATCCAATCCTCACCAAATTTATGAGATTTTTTCCAAAAATAAATTTGCCAAATTTCCATGATTTATTTTCATGTTTTGGATATCCCTTAAAGCATTATAAAAAGGAACCATTTTCTTCCTTTAGGGGAGGCTCACACACACGGCAAGCACACACCTTGGGAACACACGATAACAACAACCCTAAGACTCTCTCATCTCCTATCTTGAGACGGCTTCTCTACTTCTCTCTTTTTCATCTTGGGTGTGAACCCTAGACACAAGGGGCAATCACCGAAACCACAACAACCATCAACACTAACCACCGAATCAACAAACACTAAAAAATCAAAAAAACCGAACAATAAAACAACAAACAACCCAAGCACCAACCAGTAAACAACACCAATACCGTGAACAAACAGCCCCTAAAAACACCAAAACAACAACCAAAGACAGTCCCAAAAACAGTCCCAAAAATAGCCCCAAAACAACCAAAAACAGTCCCAAAAATAACCAAAAATAGTCCCAAAACAACCAAAAAAATACTCCCAAAAATGACCAAAAAATAGAAGAAAAACAACAGCCAAAACAACCAAAACAGCAGCCAAAACAACCAAAAAACATCATCCAAAACAACCAAAAAACAACAAAAAATGTGAAGCAGAAAACAACTAAAACAGCAACCAGCGAAATAGCAAAACAGCAACCTGAAACAGTAAACAACAAAGCTTCAATCCTTCCAGCGACGACCTAACGCACTTCCGAGAAAGAAACTTAAAAGGTAAGACCTGTGGGCACTCTTTACCATATTTATTTTATAGTTCTGGACGATGCAAGCCTGGCTGGACGTGAAATACGTCCAACCAGGTATGCGAAGTCCTACATTAAAGACGGCCAAATTTCTGGTCACATTTTTCTTTCTTTGGCATTCCGTTATTTATCTTTTTTATTTATTTATTCACCGTTATTTTATTATTTCGCATTTAGTTTGTTATTTATCTTTTTGCATATTCATTTATCGTTATCATTTCACCTTTATTTTATTTGTTCGTTATTATATTATTGCATGTCTGTTTTTTATTTACATTGCATTAATGATTTACGTATGATATTATCTCTTGTGGTATATCGGATGGAAACCCAGACGTAAATTCCGTAGCCGAATCCGAATGGACGGTAGTGCGATCTGTACTTGGGATACAACTCCACGTACCACTTGGGAAATACTCATATATGCATGATTAACCCCTCGTTTGTATTACTATTTATTGACGCTTTATTTTCCTTTGATTATTATACCGTACCTTGTACTTCTTAATTTAATATGCTTTTATTATTTATATTAATGTTTATGAGTGTGCAAATTTGTGTGCTTATTTGAATTATCTTGCATGAACTGCATAAGACTTGGCTATACAATTGTGTGAACCCGTTCATTATACTGGCATAAGTAAGGGACCATTCCGAACCCAATAGTTTGAGGTCTACCCTTGCGAGGGGTGAGTGCGGCCTTAAATCTTTTCCCAGTTCACACTAGGTGGCAACTCATTTATTCTCCGATTTAGTCCCCCGCGGGCTACTCCGTACTCTCTATGGGCTGCGAGCCCAATAGTATTGTGGTCGTCGAACGTCATAGGTATAGCGGTAAACCCCGCTTCGCTCCTACAGCTGTGGTTTTACAGATGACTCATAAGTGCCAACTTGTCCCATTGTTGTGCATTCTCTGCTATGTGTTCTAGGTAATCTAGTGCATCTTCAGGATTTTTATCCATAAACTCACCATTACATATCTTTCCCACTACTTGTCTACCTTATGGTGTCAAACCCTCATAGAAGTAGGCAACCAGCCTCCATTTTTCGAACCCTTGATGTGGACAAACATTCAATATCTCTTTAAATCTCTCTCAATATTGGTAAAGTGTTCCCCCGACTCTTGTGTGAAAGTTATGATTCTCCTCTTAAAGGATTTTGTCCTATGAGGGGTAAATAAAATTTTCAAAAATTGTGCTTGCAAATCGTCCCATGTTCTGATGGATCATGACCTAAGATTCTGCAACCAAATTTTAGCTTTATCCTTTAAAGAAAAATGGAAAAAACTTTAATTGAATTATATTCATGCTACAATTTCGGTATGTGCAAGTATTACATACCTCTTCAAATTCCCTTAAGTGTTGATAAAGATTTTCTGATTCTAGACCATGGAATGTGGATAAAAGTTGCATGATACCTGGCTTAAAATTGAAACGTCTTGTATCTGGGGAAAAAAATAATATAAGATGGTGATCATGTCATAGTGGGATTCATGAATTTTCGGAGTGTCCTAGGATGATTAAGATCGCCATGCTGAGATTCATTTTCTTCCTGATCAAATGGGTTTTGAACTCGGGCAGGTGGATTTCATTTTGGTTCTCAGTCATTTTGACAGACGATGAAGGTGATAAGACTCTCTATTTAATCTACCGCTAGATGATCGAGGCCACTGTCTCATGCAACCTAAATTCAGACTATTTGCTAAAATTTAAAAATACAAATGAAATACTTACAAAAAGAAAAAATAATAAATAAGTGAACGAAAAGAAAAAAAAGTTTAAAAAATGACCAAAAAAAATAAAAAATGTAGTGTTAAAAAATGAGATATAGAAAATTCAAACAAAATTAAAAAAAAATAAAAAGAAAGGAAAAAAAAAGAAAAGAAAAAGAAATACAAAGATGTTTAATTATTATTCTATCTATTAAATTATATTCCCCGGCAATGACGCCAAAAACTTGACACGCTCAAAAAGTGGTTCTTTACTCCCAAGTATAAGAGTGTCGAAGTAATAAAATAAC
>SKCR01008558.1:0-78480 GCA_019454045.1 Zanthoxylum bungeanum
GTGTGTAGGGAACCAATTGGCTCATGCTACTATACCTTATGAAAGTACTCGAGAGTCTACAGCCGACTGGACACCTTGAAGGTCCAAATGGGTCCTCACTCTTCCATACCATATGAAGGTATATAGAGTCTACAGCCAACTGGACCAGATTCATGGGACTACGGTCGAATGAACCGGATAAAGATCCATTAGGGAATTCATTCTCCATTCATTAGACTTGATAAAAGTCTATGAGAGCCTCCATTCTACAAGACCTTTTTGAAGGTCCGGACTTCATTCCACTAGCTTTGATGAAGGATTTCCTACGTAGTCTTTCATATTTCCTGGAAGAAATGACAATCCTTCCACGTCTGATGGAGGAGACGATAATCCTTCAATGTAGTTTGGAGGGGATAGTAGTCCTTTAATGTCATATAGAGGAGATAATAATTCACCCATGTCGTTTGAGAGATGACGATCCTTCCATACAATATAGTGTAGATGAGATTCATTCATATGTACTTTAGAGTTGATAACAATTTATCCATATCGTATGTAGAATATGGCCATCATTCCACGTCATTGGGAGCTTATGATAATCCTTCCACGTAGTGAGGATCCATCATATAGATTCATGCCTAGGGAATGAACTTTCGTGGGAGTTCTATAAGAGTATGAAGGTCGGGTCAATTTTTACTCACTAGTAGTCTGACCCCAGGTAGACTAGAGAGAATTGCTCCTTTGAACTCTTGCATTTCCTTACGCACTGAAGAGATGACTTGTGATCGGTCAGCTGGTGAAATATGGTAGCTCTTTTGGTGATGAATTGGATGGTCAATTGATGTGGATTTTCACTTGCCACAATGTTAAATGTTTTAGATCGGATCAAATGATAGGATTCTCGTAGCCTCAGGCCTTTGGGAGGTTGAAGAAATGTATTCCAATGTTTGTGATTATCTTCAGAGGATGGCTAATTTGGAAATCATAAGATCTGGAGTCTGCTCGTTGCGTGACGCCATATAAGTATAGGTGTTTGAAAAGATTTTAGATGGAGAGATCTTTGCATGCTATCAATCTCTAGAGCCCCACGGTGGGCGCCAAACTGTAGATGTTGGTTTTCGCCCGAGGTCAACAATCAAGATTTCGTGAGGGGGGCACTGGCGATCCTGTAAAACAAAGAGATAGGGTGAGCATGAAGGGTTTACCCACCGGTGTGGTGGATGTCGTAGGCACTCCGAAACCCAAGTCAGTGAGGGAAATAAGGTGCCAAAGTCGTAGAAGGAGGGCCAATGTTCGATGTTACCTTGATCCTTGTCTGCTGCAGTGAGGGAGGTAGGTGTGAGGTTTTGAGAGCTATGGAAAAGATATTATTGAGTTGGGAGTAGTAAAGCTTGAATTCATTTCCCTCAAGGTGCCTCCCTGCTTATATACTCCCCTGGGGGTGTGTGTTTATCGTACTTTATTAATCGTCCGTTGAGTCTCGGTAACGGTCGATTTTATGAGGGGTATTACTTCATCTGCCCATTGTAGGCTGTAACGGCTGGTTTATGTTTATGAACCTGAGCGTTACGTGGTCGGGATGGTCTTTCGTTAATGGGTGCTGGTGTTCATTAGGCATGGGCCTGCACTTTTTCCTTGGGTTTGGTTAGGGGGTTTTAAGGGTACATTTAGTAGTGGGCCCGGAGCAAAAGGTCAAAATTACCCTTGGACCAAATTTGGCTCGTACAAGTTGTATTAGGATTCTTGTGGTGATTAAATTTTAATCCAATTAAAATTTTATATGGGCTTAACTTCCTAAGAAGTTATTTAGTTCAAAACTAGCAACAACTCAATTTCTATTAGAATTCTTACCAAAAACAATTTTAATGGAAAAGGAAATTCTAATCTTACTCAAATTATAATTCTGGAAATTTTGTAAAATATTTGTAATTTCAGAAATTACAATTTCACCTCTGATCGTTTTGGGTATTTGTAATAAATCCCTAAAACTTTCAGAATTTTACAAATTGGTCCTACGGAATCTGCCATCCTGAATTTTCAGGTTCTGTCCAACAGATTATTCCGCATAGCAGATGACCTTTCCGAATTCCAATTGAGTTTAAATTTTACAGAGTTGTTAGTCCATATGTCTAGTATCTCCACGACAAATTTCAGCCAAAAATAACGATTTTATCAACATAAAATAATAGCCTAACCGAACAGCACTCATTAAGATCCCATATACATACTTTAATTTGTTTTCATCAAAACGACATAACCTCAAAGCTACCGATACCAGTGTAAGGTTTTGCGGTTATAGCGGAAGCATCCATGTGATTGGATTGTAAAATTTTCTTCCAAAACCACTTTAAGGATCGTGATTATGCCGTTGTTGACGTAAACAATTTAGTATTAAATTAAACTAAATTAATTTAAACATGCATGCAACAAATATGTTATTTATCAACATAAATAAAATTCACTTATAAAAAAACATACCTCGATGTGGTTGTTATATTTTTCGAGCCTTTGAATATCTTCTTTGATTTTTCCCTCGCAATAGTGCACCAAGCGTTGCACCTCTAGTTGGCACACTAGCGCTCATCTACGAACAAATCGCTCCCACAATTGAGAACAAAAGAAACCTTTTCTTTTATAGGATGCTGAAGTCTTTAGGAACAAATCGGAACTATTCCAAAGAGAAGAAACCGAAAACACAAAGCACATTGCTTATATATATATTCTTAATATCAACATAAGCAACAATTGCCAGAGAGCAACAATTACTCTTCTTCTGCTTTTTTGTGGCTCTTTCAAAAATCTCTTTCACACACACACACACACACACACACACACACACACACACACACACACACACACACACACACACACACACACACACACACACACACACACACACACACACACCACACACACACACACACACACATAAAAGCAACGCAAATTGCTTGTGTATATATATACCCCAATGCACACTATTGCCTATGTGTATATATATTATTCTTACGCAAGCTATTACAATGAAAAACAATTGCTTATGTTCATATATATATATAGGCATAGGATTTGTTTCAATTATATCTCAATACACTAAGGTCAATCCAATATCTCTCCCAATCAAATTTGATCTCTTAAAGATTCTTTCCAAAATAAAATTAGGATTAGGAAATTCTAATTAAATAAAAACTTCCCTATTTAACCTTAATTAGGACTATAATTAATTTGGGTGCTAGCCCACCAAATTAAAGCCCAATAGATTAAATATTATTTTTGGCATATTAATTAATTAACTATTAATTAATTAATTTAACTTACTTAATTTTAATTAATAATTAATTAAAATTACATTTAATTTATTTAATATAAATATCAACTATTATTTAAATAATTAAATCTAATTTTATTTTTCGAATTTATTAATCAAATTAGTATTTTCGAAATATCCTGAATATCATAATCCAATTAGGAAATGCCAAAATAATCATTTATTAACTTTTAATAAACATCCTTGAATTTGTAACATAGACAGAACTATATTGTGCGACCGTCCTAGGTTCATTATCGAGTAGCAGTGGAATAATATTAACTCTTTAATATTTTCATCTCTATGATATTCCACAGACCATGGGCAATTGCCTAGCAGCAATCCATGGCCCCTAGTCGATGAATGAAGTGAGAAAACATATGAACCTGTTAGAATACGCTTCGAACATGTCATCTCATTCCTTCCGATATTTATGTTTCTTATCGAGTCTGGGATCATGGTAAGGTCAAATCCTTATACTCGAAATATCTTTAAACTTTTTCTTATGAATTTGATATCTCTAAGATATCGACTACTTGGCCAAAGACTTATATCAACAACTTTGAGTTTCCTTGAAACATCTATAACTTTAATTATCAAAGTTATCGGATCCCATCTTGAAAGATATGTGACTTCGTACGTCAATCGCTCAAGGCCATCTAATATCTATTCAAAGGACATGGATAGTCGAATGAGGATATACTAGTGGACCAAGAGTATTATCGCACAAGTCATCATATGATCTCAGGTCAAATGATATGATGACACTAATGTATTATTACGAAGATCAATGACCTTAAATTATATTACCATGTGATCTTACGTTTATGTAGTCATGTTCTATATTTCATTCTACTAATGAAACATCTATTGTCTGTGTCCTTATGATATGAGACTTATTATTCACTCCATTAACATCATATGTCAATCTAGGCGACACACAATAATATTGGTCAAGTGATATATTATGGTCCTGTATAACAATCACATTTTACCAAGAACTTAATTTGAGACATATATAAATATTATTGACTCTTATAATCGAAAACGTCTTTTGGATTAATAATATTATTTGACATAATGTCTCAGGACATCTACATAAAATATGGATGTAATAATGTGTAGTTAACAAATGCCTTTTATTAATAAATAATAAACTATATTACAAACATTATGCCTTAAACCATTACATCCATAACTGATTTTAGGGCATACACTCTAAAAAATTGGAACTCTAAATCTTCTAGAATATGCAAAAGAGTAAATATCGCTCTGAAAATCTCTATCTCATGTTGCCAAATACTTATCTAATTGCTCTGAGATCTTCAAGACTCATTACAACTCAATTAAACTTATTTTGTTACGGACATTGCCAATAAAAATGGAACTAACAATCTCCCTCTTTGGCATTTCGTGACAAAACACTACCTAATACAAATACTACGATAAAAGACCCAAAAAGAAAATAACCAACTGCCAACCATCAAGACAGTGGCTTATTACAATATGACTCGATCTAATACCTAACCAAGTAGTGTTGAAATTAATGCAACCGCAGAAAATAACCTGCTTACCTGAAACATCCACAAACAACAATACCATGAAAAGCATTGGGATTATCAAGTATAACATAAAACAAGTATTAAACTCATGCATGTACAAGTAGATATCATTCTCCCTCTTAATTGAACTCCCTCTAAAATAGAGATATCTAAAGGATAATTTACGACTCCCTGCCATATATTAAGGCTCTCCTTCTTTTTGTCACGAAATGACAAAGGGCAAAGGAAACAGGAAAAACAGCATGAGACAAATACATGCAAGAGTATAAACAAACAAGACTTACTCCCCCTCACTAAGAAGCTAACTCAGTTAGTAAATAAATAATCAAATGGGAAGTAAACACTCAATGATATGAAAAATAAATGATATGCAGTGATATGAAGCATATATTGTTAGGGATATGCCCTATACCCAACTTGTGGATGGGCTATATGTACATGTATTTGTAATATTTTAATTAATTAATAAAATGGCAATCTTTATTATACGTGTCTTACATAACTTATATGAATCATCAACACTGTAATAAAGCCCTTGGAGTAATAAGACGATGGCTTCCATGCCTTATGAGAATCATTACTCTTAAATGTTCCTAGTAATAGTTTTGTGAATAATATGGGCATTCACAAAGCGGATAGACTAGCATGATGATATGATACGCCCTTAAGTGAGGTAGCCAATCTCATAGGCTACTAGCGGAGATCCGTCCGCTTGGAGTATCACATGGATGCATAAGTTGCTCGTGTCCATCGAACTGACCGCCGAAAGTTTTCAAATGGAGTGTTTATCCCATATGTCTGTGAGAACTTTCATGTATCGATTATATGACTAGTCCTTAGACTTGAGGTCTTTAAAATCTTATGTGTGGATCAAATAACTTTGACATTCTCCTTCCTTGGTTCAAAAGATCCGGTCATAAGGGTATGATTGGGTCATTTATTGAAACACATGAAGTTTGTAAAGATACAACAGAGAATCGCCACTCTCTCGAATAATATTTTCTTATAATAGTAGTATTTCAGTTCACGGGTTGATATGTGTGATCAGTGCTTGAGACTATGGCCACAGCAGAAGAATCATGTGAGATTCTTAGGTTAGCAAGATTCATGACACTATCAACAACATACTTTTGAACATATAGGTAGACACTTTCCGTACCATATGTCAATAGGTGGAGATACAGTGAGGCGAGGGACCGTATCAAATGTAAATCGCATACAGAATGTGTATATATAAATTTCCTTCTTATTTGGGGGCCTTGGCATGTTGCTAGATGTCAACCTTAGTTATTGAAATTGAACGACCATCTGATCGAAGGATAATTTATGTTTGATTAAATTATCACGATTCATTTCATGTCCAACTTGAGGGGAACCCAAAAGGTCACACACAACAAAGTCGAAATCAATGGTTAACAGCACACATTACATATTTAATAGCATATATGATTGCTGTAGGAATTATTCATAAATGATTTAATGTGTTTAATTATTGAACAAATCATTTATAAGGTTCCATAGTGGCTTAGGGATTGGTGAATAACGATAAGGGCACTTTGGGAATTGGAATAAATAGATTAAAAATTTACTATTCATGTGAATAGTAATATGTGAATAGTACCACGTGAATAGTAAACAAATTTTTATTTAATTTTGTTATTTGTTTTGAATTCTAATTCGGCCCAAACTCTTATTTGGGTTTTATAATCTCATTAAACCACTAAATTAATATCCAATGGCTAAGATTAAATTGGCTTTTATCCCACATCGGATTCTTAATTAATTTTGTTGTCTTTAGAGCACTATATAAACCCAAAGAATTTTTCATAAATTTTTCCACCAAACCTTTCATATCTTGGGTTTATATAAGTGAGAAACTCTAAAGTTTAAGAGTAAGCCACTGATTTTGAGGATCCTTAAGTCTAATTGACTAGAGGAACCTCGAGTTAAAAGTTTTAAGGTATTTGCCTAGGCTAGCACCATGGGTAAAATATCTGTGCACTCAAGGCGTAGCCTTGCTGTTGAGTTTTGGCTTTGGTGTGTGCATATTTGGAGGCCACACACTTGGGTGGCTCTTTGGAACGTGAAGAGCTTGCTGAGTTCGAGAAAAGCTTGTAGATTGGAGGGAGAACTCGAGGAGTCTTCGGTTCAAGTAAGTCTTTTTCTTTCTTTATTTTAATTAGAGTTCTTATGATAGTTAGCATGTTTAGGTTTATGTTCTTTGCATGTTTTATGAGTTTTATGCTTAGAATATATAGTAACATGCCTAGGCTTGTAGAATAATCAAAACAAATGGTTCTTGGGCAAAGGGAAAGCGACATAATAATTTTTATTTTTCCGCTGCGTACTCGCGGCCGTTTCCCAACAGTGGTATCAACTCGCCGTTTTTGTTTTGATTAGTTCTCTCTCATTTGAACTCGCAATTGGGTGTTTAAAAGCTCGTTAGAAAGCTAACACCCTGAACCTAATTTTAGACACAAGTTTTGCATGATTTGGTTAAGATTTGAATTGTAAAATTTCATTTAAAGTTCACGCGTCTGCAGAAAAATATGAATAGTAAATTTATTTGAATAAAATAAAATGCAATATCATAATTAAATATTAATTAAAGTTATTTATTGCCTAAAATAATTCCTACATATTAAAACTCATATGCTTGATGATTCTATGTATGATTAGAATTGGCATGATTATTTTAGGGTGCAAGCATCCAGAGACTTTCTAAGAAATAGAGAGTGTATTGCATATCTCTTAGCTAAGTAATTATTCTGTGATGAACTTAGAGATTTATTACATTTAAGGCTAATAAATATAAATCACTTGTTTATAATAAAAGACATTATAAAAGATACAAGTGGGGTGGGACCAAGGTGTTAATAAACCTTTCCAAACTAAAGTTAATTTAACCAAGGGTATTACTAGAGTTAGATAATGATTTGGTGTCTTTCTTCACTCACTACCTTTTTATAACCAAAAGGAAAAGCTGTGAAGACATCTTGATAATCATTTACTCAAAGCTAACCTTAAAACATATTTAAAGTATTGGACTAATTTGGATGATCTATTGTTTATTCATGTCACCAATGTGATAAAAGCCTAAGAGGTATGGGTATTTAAGAGAGTTCGCTCCACCCTCCCTCTGGGGAATTTTCAATGGAGAAATCCATTTGACAGTTATTCACTTAAACTTGCTAAAATCCTCAATAATAATTTAAGTCTAAAATTTACCTCCCATTGTAAAATATAGACCCAAATGGCTTAAACCGTATTGGCAAGACTAGGCTTTACCAAATTGACCAATACTAATTTGTCCCTAAATCGTACTATTGAAAATGGTTTGACTTTTCTGAGTCATAAGATGCAGCGACCCTTAGGCGTGGTCTTATAACTTAGTGTCAAAGATTGGGTATCCACAAGGACTAGCATAAGCAATGGCATGTTTGATTGCCCAACCCAATGATCAAGGAATTGTGATTTATATCATAATTTAATTGGGAACCTACCTAATTATCATATTTTATAACGACCAGCCCTAGTCGGAGTTATCAAATGATGATAATGGGATCCTTGCCCACATGAAATCCATCATATTGGGGTTGATGTGATTTGCTTAAAATAATAAAACAATTGAGTGGGAGCAACTTCATAATATTAAAAGCCCATGTTATTATGAAACATTAATGAAAATATATTCCTAATTTTAACATTCTCTCTTAACATGTGGGTTAAAATATTTCACAAACATTCAAATGACAAACAGAGTATCACTTCATTCCATCCTTGATGAGCATAAGCTCAATGGGGACAATTGCAATGACCGGTTTTGAAACCTTAAAATTATCTTACGATAAAAAAGATTTTCTATGTTCTTGAAAGACCATTTCCCCCTAAACCCGAAGAAGATGCTGACCAAAATACATTCGATGCTTGGAAGAAATATGTCGATGATGATGAACAAGCAATTTGCATAATGTTTGGCTCTATGTCGGATGAACTTCAGAAAGCTCACGAAGATATGGATGCTCAAACCATCATCTTTCACTTGAAGGAGTTGTATGCATTTTCCGTTCAAACCGTGAGATTCCACGTGTCATGTGTCTTATTCCAAACAAGATGTAAGAAAGGATCTGTTAGTGGACATGTGCTTAAGATGATTGGCCACATTGAAAAATTGGCCAACCTCAGGTTCATCATGGATCATGAGATATGTCAGGATCTAATTCTTCAGTCCTTACCAAAAGAATTCTCTAACTTTATTATGCAGTTTCATCTGTCTGATAAAGAAGCTACTTAGCAGAATTGCACAATCTGATAAAGCAAGCAGAGAAGAACTTGAAACCGGAGCTTAAAACATCCTTCATGCTTACGGGTACGGACCTGAAGCCACGAGGCCCAAAAAAATAAGGGCAAGGCCAAGGCTCCAGATCATCTAAAGCCCAATGGTAAGGTGGAGAAGAAAAAAGGGAAAATGGGAAATGTTTCTTTTGTGGAAAGATGGTTCATTGGAAGAAAGACTGCAGATCCTTAAAAGCCAAGGAAGCTAGGGAAGCCCAAGAGGCCAAGAAGCCCAATGCTTCAGGTATGTTGTATATGATTGAACAATATTCTCAAAACTCTGAACCTTCTACTTGGGTGCTTGACACCGGTTGTATGACTCACTTGTGTAACAATGTACAAGACTTGAGAAATAGTAGGAGACTCCGTCATGGGGAGGTTGACTTACGCACGGGTAATGGAGCAAAACTGGCTACATTGCACGTGGGGACTTATTTATTAGTTTTTCCGAATGGTTTAGTTTTAGACTTAGAAGATTGTGTTTATGTACCTTATCTATTAAAGAACATCATTTCAATTTCTTCTTTATATAATAAAGGCTTTTCATGCCTAATAAGTTATAATGAATATTCTATTTATTTCAATGAAATAAAATATGGAGATGGTATTTTGAATAATGGTATCTATGTCTTACAAACTAACAAAGAATGTTTAACCTCTAATATATACAACGTTAACTCGAATAATCTCAATGAATCACTTCTATGTCACAGTCGCTTAGGTCATATCAATGAAACAAGATTAAATAAGCTACATAAGGATGGGTATTTCAGACCCTTCAATTATATGAACCTTATGGAACTTGTGAGTCTTGTTTACTTGGTAAAATGACCAAATTAGCCTTCAAAGGTAAAGGACAGCGTGCAGCGGAGACATTAGAACTCATACACTCTGATGTATGCAAACCAATAGCAGTCACCGCTAGAGGTGGATTCTCATACTTCATTATCTTTATCGATGATCACTCACGATATGGGTATGTGTACCTTATGCGGTACAAATCTGAAGCCTTTGAGAAATTTAAAGACTTCAAAGCTGAAGTAGAAAACCAACTTAATAAAAGTATTAAGTCACTAAGGTCTGACCGAGGTGGTGAATACTTAAGCAACGAATTTCAAGATTACTTGAGAGAAAATGGCATTGTTTCCCAGTAGACTCCTCCGGAAACTCCACATCATAATGGGGTCTCCGAAAGGAGAAATCGGACATTATTAGATATGGTCCGATCAATGATGCCAGACACGGATCTACCTCTTTCATTTTGGAGTCTTGCTTTAGAAAATGCAACACTACTACTAAACCAAGTTCCTTCCAAGACTGTTAGTCAAACACTATATGAGTTATGGTCTGGGATGTTGGTTTCTATTATTTGTCCCAAGGAAAGTATAAGCATATGAAATACAACAAATGAATATATATATTAAACTTGAAGCATGGCGGAATCATACTTACAAAGCTTTTGTGATGAAGAAGATGAACAAAAGGTTGAAGCTCCAAGATCCTTTTAGGTTCGGCCAAGAGGAGAAAATGAGTGGAAGCTCCAAGCTTTGTGTATTCCAAGCTCTTTGATGGTTTCCTTATCACCTCCTTTGATCATAAGATGTGCTAGCAAAAGAGAAAATGAAAATCAAATCTTATTTGCCCTAATGGAAGTCACGGCATTGAGAGAGAGAGATGGAGAGTTTTTGTTTTTCATATATCTCTTTTCTAAAAAGCAAATAATAATGAATGACAAAAAACACCAAAAGATTTTGGTATATCACCTTTTCCAAAAAGTTGAAAATCAAATCTCCCTCCAAAAGCCATTAAATGGCTTCACCAACTTGCATCATGAATAGTGACTAGATGTCACTTTAATAAAGTGACTTGTGACATCTATCACCAAGTCATGTCAAGTGATGTGACTTCGTGATGTGACTTGCGGGTCCCACTCGTTTCAAAATACGAATGTGTCCGCAAACACTTTCGGGCTCGGTTTCGCTAATTCCGAATTAACGAATTTCCGTCGTGACGTAAATTAAATAATTACGCCTAGCGAAATCACTATTCACGTCGCTAACGAATTAATTCTAAATTAATTCGTTTGCCCGAATTAAAATCTGATTTTAAATCCGCGTCGAAATCTAATTTCGTTTAATATATATCGAATATATTATTTTACCGATTATTCCAAATTAATCGTTCTCTCTCAAAATAAGGCATTTTATCCAAGATAAAGTTTCTCCGTAATTAATCCAAGATTAATAAAGTTCGAATCAAATATCATAGGTGAATCTTCAGGAAGCGACCCGAGAGATCTCCGGATATGTTGGCAGTAAATACAGCCGTCGGATAATCCGAACACGTACGTACCTTGTAATACGTTTTTACCGATTTACAAGACAAGGTTGGTTTCTAGCAAAGCGCGATGCCTACCCAATTCTCCAGAAATATTCTTATTGGGATATTAGATCTTTATCAAGCGTAGTATACCGTAGTATTGCGTACATCGATCCAGTATCGGATGATCACATGTTAGGCCTGGGGCTGGAAATGTGTTTGCCCCGTACGAAACATATATCGGACATCAAGCAACTAGTCTCTTTAAATCGGGCAATCCTGACCTAGTCATATTGACCCGACGGTTGTAACCTTTTATAGAGCACTAGTTCTGTATCCTGCGCGATCATCAACTCCATATGTCTGAAGTGACACTTCCATCTTGACATCACACCCAATGCTCTACGATTCCTGATAAACCCATAAGTGGTGAACACAGAACGGTTAAAGCCCCCAACCACCAAAACCAAAGTTTACCGATTGTCGCAAGTACTAGCGATGCAAGTCTTAGGTTAAGACCATATACACCTACCCTGATGCGGCCTCCCATAGACACGCAGACATACTACCAATGGGATTCCGCGGGGTCTATCCAGAGCGAAGCTGTTTTCCGTACCATCGGTAAAACACAACCTCCTATCGCACTTGCATAAGTATCCTATACTTAAATATATGAGAACTATGCCGTTGTGCCCTCACAACGTGCACAAGTGCAATACTAGTCTATTCCGCATTGTCGATGTCCGATCTCGATAATACTCCGACTAGGGATATTTAATGATTAAACCTTTATGTATTGATACTGTCTCATATCATCTCAATACGGAACTAATCATATGGACTTTCCTCCATTTATATATCAAAGTAAATAAATTACAAAACGGCAAAAGGCAATTTCATTATCACATAGTTAATTTTATACAATAATACAATATCATTTACAAAACAGTGACGCTATGGGTCATAATGTCTAACAATCTCCCACTTGGCCTATAGCCAGTCACTCAAGCATCTAATACCTGAACTATGTATATGTCGTTCAAACACATGCGGATAAACAGCCTTCGTCAGCGGATCTGCAATGTTGTTATCTGATGCGACCTTCTCGACCTTTACATCGCCACGATGTATAATCTCCCGAATCAGATGGTAACGCCGAAGAACATGCTTGGATCGTTGATGAGACCTTGGTTCCTTAGCTTGTGCTATAGCCCCGTTATTGTCACAATACAATGGAACGGGCTCAGCTGCTAACGAACTACTCCTAATCCGATTAGGAATTTTCTGATCCAAACTGCCTCCTTTGCTGCTTCCAATGCAGCGATATACTCCGCTTCTGTTGTTGAATCGGCAACAGTATCTTGCTTGGAAGATTTCCAGCTCACTGCTCCGTTATTCAAACAAAAAATGTACCCGGATTGCGACTTGAAGTCGTCCTTGTCGGTTTGGAAACTTGCATCGGCATACCCAGATACCACAAGTTCTCTTTCTCCGTAAATTAAGAAAGCATCCTTAGTTCGTCTAAGATACTTAAGGATATTCTTAACTGTTGAGTTTTTATTAGGTCCCAAGATCAAATCAATGCATGAAATAATGAGTGAATACATCAACGGAGGTAGCGGAATACTCACATCGATCGGTTGAGTCGATTTGAAGACGAATCGAAGCAAAAGCTCACTGCCTTGGTGCGCCTACTGCAGCAGTCCACTTCTTCAATTTTTCAGTTTTGAGCTGAGAAAACGGAGCTCCAAGCCTCGTCCGACGGATCCCGGCTCATGGATGAACCTCCCTACCACCTTCGCAAGACTCGTATGTGTGCTAGCACATGATTTCATCAAATGAAAACCACTCTTTGCTCCCCATTTGTTCACGCCATTACTGGTTTCAAAAACAGTCCACTGCCTTGTGTTTGGCGTGAGAGAAGAGAGAATGGTGAGAGAGAAGAGATTTGTGTAAATAGAATGGAATGGTCAAACCTTTTCCAAAAAGGTTTATATATTTTTCAAATAAAAAATACAAAACCAATTACTTAAATGATTTAATTAAAATCAAAAGCAAAAAGTTTTCCCTCCAAACACTATTCCACCTACACACATCAACTATTCACATGTCATTCAAGTCAAATCTACTTTATGTCATGTGTCAAGTCTTTTCAATCAATCAATCACATCAATCAATCACATCACTCAAAGTGACATTTGATTTGACGCTTGATGTGACGATTGATTTGACGCTTGATGTGACTTGCGTCGCCGCACTCGAATTCGAAACACGAATGCGCTCGCAATCACACTCGGGCTCGGGTTCGCTAATTCCAAATTAATGATTTTTCCGTCGCGTCGTAATTAAATGATTACGCCTAGCGAATTCACTATTCACGTCGCTAACGAATTAATTCTAAATTAATTCGTTCGCCCGAATTAAAATCTAATTTTAATTCCGCGTCGAAATCTAATTTCGTTTAATATATCGAATATATTAATTCATCGATTAATTCCAAATTAATCATTATCTCTCTCTAGATGATATTTTATCCTAGATAAAATATCTCCGTAATTAATCCTAGATTAATTTTTCTCTCTCTTCTATATAATCCCAGATTATTCAAGAGTGCGAGTTGTGCGTCATCGGTGGATTATCGGGAAGCGACCCATGAGATCTCCGGATACGTTGGCAGTAAATACGGTCGTCGGTGTACCCGAATCACGTACGTACCAAGTACTACGTTCTACCGATTTACGAGACAAGGTCGACTCCTAGCAAAGCACCAAGTCTACCAAATTCTCCGGACATATCCATTTAAGAATATTTAGATCTATATCAAGCGTAGTATACCAATGTATTGTGTGTATCGGTCCAGTATCGGATAGTCACGTGCTAGGGCTGGGCCTGGATAAGTGTCTACCCCGTCCGAAACACATATCGGATGTCTGGTAACTAGTCTCTATAATCGGATATTCATGACCTGGTCATAATATCACGATTGGATGCGCATCACTTAAGAGCACTAATACCGTATCCTGCGTGACATCATCTCCAATATGACTGAAGTGACACTTCCATCTCGACATCACACCCAATACTCTACGACTCTCTGATAAACCCAGAAGTGGTGAACACAGAACCTGGTCAGGGCCCCCAACCACCAAAACCAAAGTTTATCGATTATCGTAAGTATTAGAGATGCAAGTCTCAAGTTAAGACTATACACACCTACCTTGATTTCGGCCTCCCATAGACACATAGTCATAATACCAATGGGATTCCGAGGGGTCTATCCAGAGCGAAGCTGTTTCCCATACCATCGGTGAAACACGACCTCCTATCGCACTTGCATAAGTCTCCAACACTTATATATATGAGAACTATGTCGTTGTGCCCTCACAACCCACACAAGCGCAATACTAGCCTATTCCGCATTATCGATGTCCAGTCTCGATAATACTACGGCTAGGGATATTTAATGATTAATCCTTCGTGGACTGATACTGTCTCATATCATCTCAATCCAGGAACTAATCATAGGGACCTCTCTTCATTTATATATCTATGGTGATCTAATCACAAACGATGTGAGTGCAATTTCCTTATTACATAGTTAATTTGCTACAACAACACAATGATCTGTGCAAATAGTGACGATATGGGTCATATTATCCAACAATCTCCCACTTGGCACGTAGCGAGTCACTCAAGTGCTCCAACACTTGAACTATGTAAGGTTCGCTCAAATTGCTGATGAAAGGTTTTCGTCAGCGGATTTGTTTGATTATCGTCTGACGCGATTTACACGATCATCACATCGCCACGATGTATGATCCAAACGAATCAGATGATATAGAAGTATATATCTGGATCGTCGATGAGACCTTTAATTCCTTAGCCCGTGCTGACGCCTAGTTCAGCTGCTAACAGAACTATATCTAATCTAATTAGATTTATGTTCGATCCAAATGGCTTCTTTTGCTGCCTCAGCTGCAGCAATAATCTGCATTTGTTGTTTATTCGGCAACAGTTATCTTGCTTGGAAGATTTCCAGCTCACTGTCCCAGTATTCAAACTTTATAGTACCGTAGTATTTAATTGTTTGGAAACTTGCAGCCGTGATCCCAGTCACTTCAAGTTCTCCTTCTCCATAGTTTAAGACAACATCTTTAGTTCTCTCAGATACTAATAGATGTTCTTAATCTTTAATCTAGTGACTATCACTTGGATTAACCTGATCGTGACTCATATGCTCGAAGCGTATGAGACACCCTATCAAGTACATTTTAAATGTACGATTTCCCAGAGAGTGTTAACAAACTCCAAATCTATCCCAGTAGATCTTTATTCCTTGAATAAGGTTGTTACTCCCCAGAATTCTACGGAGAATTTGTATTGAAAGAATATCTATGAAAGCCAAGCTTTCACCAATTGCATTATGGGAATTTCACTGTCAATGCGTTCTCCCACTAATCTCCTCATATACACAAGAATTATTTCGTTTTGAGTCAAATCATAAACCATTATGATTATTTTCAAAACGACAGTTCCAAGAACCTTATGCTTGCACTGATCCAAACATGGATCGAATAACCCGCAAACCTTGTTTGTCGGTTATACAAAATCGTCAGAATGTTATAAACATTCTCCAAAAGGTTTCCTTTTCAGGAAAGCGATTTTTGATCTGTAACTGACACATTTCATAAATGAAATATACAGTTATCTCCAAGCATCTTCAAAATGGATTTACCATGGCAACAGGTAAAAGGTTGAACCGTTATTAACACAATGTTGATAACGATACCTTTCCGTCAAAAGCCTAGCTTTGTAGGTTGGTATGTTGCCATCCATGTATGTCTTCCTTGAAGACGTTTAATGTACCATAGGCACAATGCCTTGTGGTACAACAACTAGTATCCAAAATAGTTGTCATACATGGAATCCATTTCGGACTCATGGCACTTTGCCATAACAGGGAGTTGATACCTCGTATCACTTCCTCAAAATGTAGTCGGATGGTACACCTCCATAAGATTGACATCTTTATGAGGTTAGATCAGAAACCCATACCCAAGGTTGTTTTCTGACTCTATCCGATCTACTAAGTTCTTGTGTATTTGAAGATTAATGGTACAGATTCATCATTGATGAACTATTTGTGTTCCATTAAGGACTTCGTGCCTTGAATAGTGTTACTCCGATTTTCATCGAGTATCACTATCCTCCCACTGACACTGCATATCGGTATTCCTCTCAGGAAAACCGCATGGTGAGCAACAATTACATTGTTCTCATGTGGGATTTATAAGTACTATACTTAAGGTTTCCCTAGGATAACCTATATTGGCACTTATCCAATTTGGGTCTTTTAGTTTGGTATCATCCAAACGTTATGCCTGGCATACCCAAATTATCAGGAATGAGAAACCTCGTTTCTTTCCTGTTCATATCCTATATGATATCTGTCAAACAGATTTATATGGAACCTTATTCTAAATAAGTTTTGCACTGTTAATACATATTCTATTGAAGGAAACAGTAGCTCAGAGCGACTCGTGATAAACCTTATCATGTCCAACAAAATTTGGTTTTTGGTTCGGACACACGGGAGGAGTCCTCATATGAAAGAATACCGTACTCTTTCATGTATGTTTGAAACTTACTGCTTAAGTAATTTCCATTACGGTCTAACCGTGGCGGAATAATACTATAGCCGATCTGTTTATTTACTTCGTGTCGAAACTTCAAAAGTTTCCGATCTGTGTTCTTCAAAAGAAACACATAACCACAACGTGATGCTATATCCGTTAAGGTCACGAAATATTCATGTTCACATCTAGCCTAGCTAGATATGGGCCCACTTAATTCACCATGAATAGGGTTAACAGATCGGTGGCCATTTTACTATTACCAAGTAAATAGTATTTAGGTATTTAACCTAATAAACTAGATTCGTAGACCTTATTTGAATAGTCAAATCAGTCCTAGTACCCACTCTTCAAAAGTGTGGATGCACGAGTCCTGTTTAGTTGTGTCCCAGACAACAATGCCACAAATAAGTCTCTATTGATCAAATCAATTTGAGCTAATTATTGTCATTTTATATGTTTGAGATTTATTTATATTCAAAATATAAATTCTGTTATTTACATCTAATGTATTTATCTCAGTATCATCTTTATATAATGAAACACTTTAGTGTTCTAGAATATAAAGGTTTTATCCGCAACGGATTAAACACTGATATAGAGATAATGTCTCTAGTCAAACTAGTTACATCATAACATTTCCTAATTTAAGTACATACCTAAGGGTAGTACCTAAACTTAGGTATCCACGGTCGAAACAGCGACTTTCGTCCCGTTTCCAATTCGCAGAGAAATCTCGGCTTGAAGTCAGTATCCAGCTCAAAGCGGATTCCGAACATCAAATATATGTTTTATGTACCACACTAAGTATTTAAAATCCAATTTCAATACTAGTAGTGAACATAACTTTGACAATAATTTTTAAAGTTAGAGCCTCGCCCTTTCTTTAATTCCTTCGTGTCTTCCATATCCAAATGGTAGTCACTTTGGGATATGTCAATTATCTTTTCAATATTTCACAAACCTTTGGCCAAGCCTTGGGTTTCGGAATATCGAAACGATATGCACCTCGTGCAATATGCCCAATTGCAAACTTTGACTTTTCACCACTAGAATAGTCAAATCAATTCTTCTAAGAATTATTAATTGCAACTTTAATACTTTTAAATCTAAAGATAGATTTATTATAAGTATATTAATTAAGCACTAAAGTCATCATCACATAAATCTTCCAAGATTTTATGCTCTACTATTTGCTTAATTATGGGCTTAGTCATAATAAGTTATTTTATCAAATAAATTAACCTATTATTAATTCCAATTGAAAATTAAAACATTTAATCCAAGGATTATATATTTTAAATATTCAACCTTTTCAATTCTTTCTTGATTTCAATAGTCCAACTATTTAATCAATTTAATAAGGTACTATTTATTATAATGATTACAATAATCCAATTATTTAATCAACTATAATTTTAATATTGATTACTATAATCTAATTATAAAATCAACTATCATTTTAATTCAATTATATTGATTACTATATCCATTATAAAATCAACTATATATTGAATGAGTTTGTATATAGTCCAACTATATAAATTTTTAAAACAACGTAAAATATTGACGAATGATATTTGTTTGAGCGTGTATGGCGAGTAATTGAACGAATGTTGCAAATTCAATACTTGCCTCCCACTATTTTTCGTCGAGCCTCTAACCCTCTGTGGAGTACTCGGGAAACCGTGTTTCCTAGTGGGCTAGGATCCTGTTAAATAACATACAACCTTGACTTTGGCCAACAAGCTGTATGCTACTTAACCAGGTAGATCTCACAGATCAATTGGATCCAATCCAATTCCCAGATCCGGTTAGGTGGACATCCAAGTCCTAAACATATTACTTATGCCAATGTATCTAATACATTTTCTAACCTTATCCTCCGAATCATCTAGGCCTTGGCTTTGGCACAACAAACCTAATGACTCCAGTTAAGCGGGACCCATTGACAAGGAAAGTTTCGTAATCAATGTCGTTGGACAAGAAGTGATCTTGACTTTGGCCAACAAATCACAACTTGGACAAGACACCGATGTAGAACAAAACTCTCATGATTCAAATACATCCATATTGACAAGGTCTTGACTTTGGCCAACAAACCAATTCCAATAGGATCTTGAACAAGAATCATTCAATGGAAGGATAATCGCTTAATATAGAACGGGGGTTTTTCGCGTGAAAATTGGCTACCAACTTAATTATCTTTGTTAGGTCTCACCATCATACACCCTTAAACATGCATTCTAAATACATAATAAAGCGAGTATGAAATAAAATAATAATGATATGCGGATGGATATTTTACACATTGATCCTAGATCAAATCTCTCCTTTCTCACTCAAGCTAGCACTTGTACTACTTCTACTCGTTACACTACACTTCTAAAGAAACCTCATATACATAGAGGGGAATAGGTGAGAAGAGAATACAAGAGAATAAAGGTGATAAGGCTGGACACGCAGGTCCAATTAATAAATCGAATTTATTACAATAATTCTAAAATTGCCCACCATCTAATATCCATCCGATATACATTATTCATTCAACACAACCAAGTATTCACACACATAAGCATGCTATCAATCAATCTAATCAAATTAATTAATCTGATAATTAGGTGATCATCCAATGTTCAAACAACGATTTGATTTTGTTCGAGTCAAACCCGTTTTGCGAATAAGTACTTAAAGTACGAATTCATGAATTAAATTAAACTACATCATTAAATCTAATTTAACATGCATTTAATACTAATTCACTATTCAATTCCAAATTAAATATTACACTTTTATTTAATAAACCTTTTACGATTTAAATTCCAAATCTAATCGTAACGTGTCTCAAAGACCGATTAACGTCCAACGTCAATTCAATAAAGTCCAATAGGCTTTTGATTGATTTCTTAAGGCGTGGACTTTTGGTCAACTCGGTCAAACCGATAACCAAAGTCCAATCCGGGAACTAATCATAGGGACCTCTCTTCATTTATATATCTATGGTGATCTAATCACAACGATGAGAGTGCAATTTCCTTATTACATAGTTAATTTGCTACAACAACACAATGATCTGTACAAATAGTGACGCTATGGGTCATATTATCCAACAATAACTGCCATCCAGTGACCTTCACCTGGATCGGCCTGATAGCGACTGCACATGCTCAAAGCATATGACACATCAGGTCGCGTACATATCATGGCATACATGATCGATCCGACTGCCGAGGCGAACGGTATCCGACTCATGTTATCTCTCTCTTCTTGAGTTTTAGGACACATGTCCTTAGACAGAGAGACACCACGTAACATTGGCATCAATCCCTTCTTGGATTGATCCATGCTGAATCGCTTCAACACTTTGTCAATATATGTACTCTGGGAGAGTCCAAGCCGCTTTCTAGATCTATCCCGGTAGATCTTTATTCCCAGAATAAAGGCTGCTTATCCCAGATCTTTCATGGAGAATTTTAATGAAAGCCAAGCTTTCACCGCGTTAGCATGGGAATGTCATTGCCTATAAGCAATACGTCGACATAAAGGACAATAAAAGTCAGTGCCTCCCACTAGTCTTCTTGTATACACAAGGGTCATCTGCGTTTTGCACGAAATCATATTCTTTTATGATCTCATCAAAACGCTGATTCCATGACCGTGATGCTTGCTTCAATCCATAAATGGATCGATTTAACTTACAAACCTTGTTTGCAAGTCTAGGTACGATAAAACCGTCAGGCTGTTGCATATAAACATCCTCCAAAAGGTTCCGTTAAGGAAAGCGGTTTAACGTCCATCTGCCATATCTCGTAATCGAAATATGCAGTTATTGCAAGCATAATACGAATGGATTTAATCATGGAAACGGGTGAGAAAGTTTCGTCATAATCAATACCATATTGTTGACGATACCCCTTTGCTACAAGCCTAGCTTTGTACGTTTGTACGTTGCCATCCATGTCGGTCTTCTTCTTGAAGATCCATCTGCATCCAATAGGCTTTACGCCTTCTGGTGCATCAACCAGTGTCCAAACTTGTTTGGCATACATGGAATCCATCTCGGACTTCATGGCTTCTTGCCATAAAGTGGAATCAATATTCTGTATGCTTCCTCATACGTAGCGGTTCATTTTCCTCAATAAGATTAATATCTACATGAGGCGAGATCAGGAACCCATACCTCTCAGGTATTGTCCTGACTCTCTCCGACCTATGCGGTCCTTGTGTATATGAAGATTTGGTACAGACTCATCCCGGATGGTCTGTTCATGTTCCGTCGTTGATTCATTGCCAGGAACAGTATCACTACGATTTTCATCGAGCTCCACTTTCCTCCCACTTACCACTGCATCTAGGAATTCCTTCTCAAGGAAAAATACATATAGAGCAACAAATACTTTGTTCTCTTGTGGGTGATAAAAGTAATATCCTTTGGTTTCCCTAGGATATCCCACGAAAAGGCATTTATCTGATTTGGGTTCTAGTTTGGTTCCTTCCAAACGTTTAACATATGCCCAGCATCCCCAAATCTTCAGGAAAGAGAAACCGGTTTCCTTCCTGTCTATATCTCATATGGAGTCTGTTCAACAGACTTTGACGGAACCTTATTCAAAATAAGTACTGCACTGTTTAATGCGTATCCCCAGAAGGATATTGGTAGCTCAGTGCGACTCATCATCGACCTTACCATGTCTAACAAGGTACGGTTTCTCCGTTCAGACACACCGTTTAATTGCGGTTTTCCAGGAGGAGTCCACTGTGAAAGAATACCATATTCTTTCAAGTAATCTTGAAACTCATAACTTAAGTATTCGCCACCACGGTCCGACCGCAATGCCTTAATACTCTTGCCTGTTTGTTTTTCTACTTCGTGTCGAAACTCTTTGAATTTCTCAAAAGTTTCCGACTTGTGTCTCATTAGATACACATAACCATAACGCGATGCATCATCCGTAAAGGTTACGAAGTAAAGATATCCTCCTCTAGCCTGGCTAGACATGGGCCCACAAACGTCACTATGAACGAGGGCTAATAGTTCTGTGGCACGTTCACCTTTACCGCTAAAAGGTGATTTAGGCATTTTGCCTAAAAGACAAGATTCGCAGACATCATATGAATTAGGATCAAATTCGTCCAAGTACCCACTCTTCGAAAGTGTGGATATACGAGTCTTGTTGATGTGTCCTAGACGACAATGCCACATGTAAGCTTCATCTTTTAGATTACTCCTTTTGAGCCTTTTGTTTGTCATTTTATGTTTAGGAGATTCATTTATATTCAAAATATAAAGACCATTATTTGCAACAACAGTGCAAATTTCTGCATCATTTTTATATAAATAACACCCAGTGTTTCTAAATACAAAAGTGTACCCATGCTGGGTTAACAAAGATACAGATATGATATTCCTAGTTAAACTAGGTATATAATAACAGTTCAAAAGTTTAAGTACATGCCCCGAGGGCAGTTCCAAAACAAAAGTCCCTACAGCCAAAACAACAACTGGTGTTCCGTTTCCGACTCGTAGGTCAACCTCCCCTGAAGCCAGCATCCTGCTATTCTGCAGATCCTGCAAATCGGTACATCTATGAGCAGCACAACCAGAATCAAAAATCCAATTTTTAAGACTAGAAGTAGTCATATTTATTTCAATAACAAACATACCAGAGGCTAGAGCCTGCCTGCCTTGATATCCTCCCTCTGTCCTTGCCCACTCGGCAGTCACGTTTCCAGTGACCCTTTTTGCCGCATTTGAGGCAGACATCTTGAGACTTGTCCCTTGGCTTCCCATAAGCTTTGTCAACTTGCCTTTACCCTTGTTCTTATGTTTCCTCTTCTTCACCCCTCCAGTTGCATTGGGCCCAGCCCTTGGCGCCTGAGAGGTCGATGCATGGGCGCCTCGCGCTTGCCCCCTTTTTAGAGTTCTTTCTCAGACTCCTTCAACATGGATAACAACTCTCCAAGAGTGTCATCCGTATCCATCAACTTGTAGTTGATTATGATTTGTCTCCAAGTATCAGGAAGTGACTGTAAGAGCATGTCTATGGTCAACTCAGCCTCCAAGACTATTCCTAACTTGCCCAACTCATCAATATCGGCGATCATTTGAGTCCTGTGGGCCTCAACTGATGCGCCTTCAGTCATTCGGGTGCGGAAGAGTTTCTTCACCAACTCATACCTCTCCATCCGCTTGTTAGTGCGGTGGAGATCTTGCAGTCTAGCCATCATATTATAAGGATCCAAGTCCCTATTCTGGCGATGAAAGTGCTGAGTCATCGAAGCCAACATAACAGACTGAGCTGTGTCATAATCTCGCTGTGAGTTTTCCATAACTCCAGCTCAAGTGGCTCAGTGGGTCTAGGCGGGAGAGGTGTCTGTATAGTGTACAGTAGCCTCTCAGCCCCAAGGACAATCCTCAGGTTCATTTCCCAGTCAGCGAAGTTTGTGCCCTGAAGACATTATCACCCATGATGATGTCGCGGACATTTCCTTTGCTTCCCATCTCAACTACGACAGTCTAACTATCTAGTTGACGATAAAATAGGTACAGTCAAACTGTTACAAGAAAAATAACAATGTATTAGTCTAACTAATTTTAATAAATAGACGAAATAATTTTGAAAGACGCGTAAGGCAAAGTATCTGAACGAAATTGCAAATTCACATACTAGCCTCCCACTATTTTCATCAAGTCTCTAACCCTCTGTTGAGAACTCGGGAAATCCTATTTCCTAGTGGGCTAGGATCCCGTTAAATAACACACAACCTTGACTTTGGCCACAAGCTGTATGCTACTTAACTAGGTAGATCTCACAGATCAATTGGATCCAATCCAATTCCTAGATCCGGTAGGTAGACATCCAAGTCCTAAACATATTACTTATGCCAATGTATCTAATACATTTTCCTAACCATATCCTCCGAATCATCTAGGCCTTGGCTTTGGCACAACAAACCTAATGATTCCAGTTAGCGGGACCCATTGACAAGGATAGTTTCGTAATCAATGTCGTTGGACAAGAAGTGATCTTGACTTTGGCAAACAAATCACAAATTGGACAAGACACCGATGTGGAACAAAACTCTCATGATTCAAGTACATCCTAATTGACAAGGTCTTGACTTTGGCCAAAAAACCAATGCCAATTGGATCTTGTACAAGAATCATTCAATGGAAAGATAATCGTTAATATAGATTGAGGGATTTTTGCGTAATTGGCAACCAATTTATTATCTTGTTAGGTCTCATCAACATACACCCTTAAGCATGCTTCTAAAACATCATAAAGCGCGTAAAGTAAATAAAAGTAAATTAATAGTGATATACGGATGGATATATAACACAACTTGTTCCTAGAACAAATCACTCCCTTTCCTCTCCCCGCTAGCACTATTCTACTTCTACCCAATTACATAATACAATAAGAGAAACCTCATTTGCATTGAGGGGAATTAGGTGAGAAGAGAATATAAAGAGATAAGGCTGGACACGCAGGTCCAATTTATAAATTCTAAATTTACAATAATTTCTAAAATTACCCTTTCCCTTCTAATATCCATCCGATATACACTATTCATACATCACATACATATATATTCAATCAAGACATGCTAACAACCAATCTAATCCAATTAATTAGTCTTTGTTAAAGTGATCATCCAATGTTCAAACAACGGTTTTGATTTTGCGCGAGTCCAACTCGTTGAGAATAAGTACATAAGGTACGAATTCGCGAATTATATCGAACTACTTATTAAATCTAATTTAATTCGTATTCAATACTAATTCAATTATTTAATTCCAAATTAAATATTTACACTTTTAATGTGCTTTAAAGACTTTGATTCTAAATCTAATCAAATTGGGTATCAAAGCCCAACTAACATCCAATGTTCGTTTAATTAAAGTCCGATGGGCTTTCAATTGATTTATTAAGGCTTGGGCTTTGGTCAATGTGGTCAAACCCAATTACCAAGCCCAAATAAGGAATCACCCTTAAATGCCACAAAATCAATTTCAAGCCCATAAGGCCCAATTAAACTTTAAAGCCCATTATACTATATTTGGACTTAATGGAGTGATTTAGGCCCAAATTGGATCCAATCCTTTTGGCCCAATTCTACTTGGCCCAACCAAGCCCATTATGCCCAAATATAATATTACAAGCCCAATTTTACAATTAAGCCCATTAATTTAAATTTCAATATTCCAAATTTTAAAATTCAATTAATTAAAGTGTAAAACCAAGATTAATACATTAAACCAATATTTCAAAAATACCAATTTAATTTATTAATCATCTTTTGTTCAAAAAATGGTCCAACATTAATTTGAACAAAAATCAAGTCCATTTTCATGTCCATTAGTATTCGGCCAAGTGAGAATTTTTGTGTCGATTTGTTTTTCAATCCGATTGAATCACTAATCTACGTCCCGTATACGTTTTAAGTCATCCAATGATCTTGTACACAAAAAATTCCAACACATCCCATGGTGACACCCATTCGGCCAAGGCTAAGTTTTTGGGGAAAAATCATCCAATGCATTTTTCTCAAAATTGATTCCATATAATATCATTTTATATACATGTAAGCATACTCATTCATCAAATTTCACAAGAACATGCTTCAATCAATTTTACCCAAATTTTAACCTAATGTATTTCATGCTTAAACATAGCTCCATGATACCATTGTTGGTTTCTATTATTTGTCCCAAGGAAAGTATAAGCATATGAAATACAACAAATGAATATATATATTAAACTTGAAGCATGGCGGAATCATACTTACAAAGCTTTTGTGATGAAGAAGATGAACAAAAGGTTGAAGCTCCAAGACCCTTTTAGGTTCGGCCAAGAGGAGAAAATGAGTGGAAGATCCAAGCTTTGTGTATTCCAAGCTCTTTGATGGTTTCTCTATCACCTCCTTTGATCATAAGATGTGCTAGCAAAAGAGAAAATGAAAATCAAATCTTTTTGCCCTAATGGAAGTCACGGCATTGAGAGAGAGAGAGGGAGAGTTTTTGTTTTTCATATATCTCTTTTCTAAAAAGCAAATAATAATGAATGACAAAAATACCAAAAGATTTTGGTATATCACCTTTTCCAAAAAGTTGAAAACAAATCTCCCTCCAAAAGCCATTAAATGGCTTCACCAACTTGCATCATGAATAGTGACTAGATGTCACTTAATAAAGTGACTTGTGACATCTATCACCAAGTCATGTCAAGTGATGTGACTTCGCGATGTGACTTGCGGGTCCCACTCGTTCAAAATACGAATGTGTCCGCAAACACTTTCGGGCTCGGTTTCGCTAATTCCGAATTAACGAATTTCCGTCGCGACGTAAATTAAATAATTACGCCTAGCGAAATCACTATTCACGTCGCTAACGAATTAATTCTAAATTAATTCGTTTGCCCGAATTAAAATCCGATTTTAAATCCGCGTCGAAATCTAATTTCGTTTAATATATCGAAATATATTTTTTACCGATTAATTCCAAATTAATCGTTCTCTCTCAAAATAAGGTATTTTATCCAAGATAAAGTTTCTCCGTAATTAATCCAAGATTAATAAAGTTCGAATCAAATATCATAGGTGAATCTTCAGGAAGCGACCCGAGAGATCTCCGGATATGTTGGCAGTAAATACGGCCGTCGGATAATCCGAACACGTACGTACCTTGTACTACGTTTTTACCGATTTACAAGACAAGGTTGGCTTCTAGCAAAGCGCGATGCCTACCCAATTCTCCAGAAATATTCTTATTGGAATATTAGATCTTTATCAAGCGTAGTATACCGTAGTATTGCGTACATCGATCCAGTATCGGATGATCACATGTTAGGCCTGGGGCTGGAAATGTGTCTGCCCCGAACGAAACATATATCGGACATCAAGCAACTACTCTCTTTAAATCGGGCAATCCTGACCTAGTCATATTGACCCGACGGTTGCAACCTTTTATAGAGCATTAGTTCTGTATCCTGCGCGATCATCAACTCCATATGTCTGAAGTGACACTTCCATCTTGACATCACACCCAATACACTACGATTCCTGATAAACCCAGAAGTGGTGAACACAGAACCGGTTAAAACCCCCAACCACCAAAACCAAAGTTTACCGATTGTCGCAAGTACTAGCGATGCAAGTCTCAGGTTAAGACCATATACACCTACCCTGATGCGGCCTCCCATAGACACGCAGACATACTACCAATGGGATTCCGCGGGGTCTATCCAGAGCGAAGCTGTTTTCCGTACCATCGGTAAAACACAACCTCCTATCGCACTTGCATAAGTATCCTATACTTAAATATATGAGAACTATGCCGTTGTGCCCTCACAACGTGCACAAGTGCAATACTAGTCTATTCCGCATTATCGATGTCTGATCTCGATAATACTCCGACTAGGGATATTTAATGATTAAACCTTTATGTATTGATACTGTCTCATATCATCTCAATACGGAACTAATCATATGGACTTTCGCCATTTATATATCAAAGTAAATAAATTACAAAACGGCAAAAGGCAATTTCATTATCACATAGTTAATTTTGTACAATAATACAATATCATTTACAAAACAGTGACGCTATGGGTCATAATGTCTAACATGGGAAACGTCCTAGTCTTAGTTATCTAAGAGTTTGGGGATGTGACGCATATGTCAAGCTCACACAAACTAACAAATTGGATGATAGGGCAGTTAAATGTAAGTTTGTAGGATATGCCTTGAACTTAAGAACATACGTGTTCTACATCCCAAATGAACAAAGAACATTTGACTCAGAAAATGCTAAATTTCTAGAGAATGAATTTCTTCTCAAGAAATATAGTGGGAGTAGACTTTCTCGATGAGGTACGAGAAGAATAAACTAACATAGAACTAAATCTCAGGCCCCTCAAAAGGGCAGCGACGGAATAACCACAAGGTTATGAACTCAGAAGGTCTGTTAGGGAAAGACATGAGCCTGAAAGATATGGTTTCCATATTTATGAGGAACATGATCAGGTCATTGATAATGACGATCCCACCAGTTATGACGAAGTAATGCATGACATTGATTCAGTCAAGTGGCTTCTGAAATAGAATCAAGTCTGGGACTTAGTAGATGCACCTGAATGGATAAAACCCACAGGCTGCAAGTGGATTTACAAGAGTAAAACTGATGCAGAATGAAACATACAAACCTATAAGGCTAGGTTGGTGGCGAAAGGTTATAGACAAATCCAAGGAATTGATTATTAGGAAACCTTCTCGTCTGTTGCAATGATAAAGTCCATTCAAATTTTACTGGCACTAGCTGCACACTTTGATTATTAGATTTGGCATATGGTTGTCAAAATAGCTTTCCTTAATGGGAACCTCGTAGAGGAACTCTATATGACACAACTTGAGGGGTTTGTATCTAAGGATGATCATAATAAAGTATGCAAGCTTAAACAATCCTTATATGGACTCAAGCAAGCCTCTAGAAGTTGGAATATATGATTTGATGAGACAATCAAAGAATTTGACTTCATCAAAAATGTAGACGAGCCTTGTGTTACATGAAAATTAGTGGGAGTGCTGTTGTATTTCTCGTATTATATGCCGATGATATATTAATCATCGGGAATGATATTCCCATGATGTAAGCCACCAAGCAATGGTTATCTCAGAATTTCTCCATGAAAGATTTGGGAGAAGAAGCCTACATCCTCGGCATTAAGATCTACCATAATAGATCTAAGAGATTGTTAGGACATTCTCAATCTGCGTACATAGATAAAGTTTTGAAAAGATTCAAAATGCAAGATTCCAAAAGAGGTAATCTACCTACTTGTCACGGAATCAAATTATCTAAGGAGCAATGTCCACATACTCCTTCAGATAGAGAGTGTATGAGTAGGATCTCTTATTCTTTAGCGATATGATCGATTATGTATGTCATGCTATGTACAAGACCTGATGTCTTTTATGCTCTTAGCATAACGAGCAGGTATCAGGAAAATCCCGGTGAGTAATATTGGGCAGCTGTCAAAACAATCCTCAAGTATCTAATAAGAACTAAGGATGTGTTTTTGACATACGGAGACTGTTCTGAGATGAAAGTCATTAGTTACTGTGATGCGAGCTTTCAGACCGATATAGATGACAGCAGATCACAAACAGAATATCTGTTTACTTTGAATAGCGGTGCTGTCAGTTAGATAAGGTCAAAGCAGTCAACTATAGCGGACTCCACCACTGAAGCCGAGTATATTGCAGCATCTGAGGCAGCTAAAGAAGTAGTCTGGATAAAGAAGTTCATCACGGAACTGGAAGTGCTTCCTGTGATAAAGAATGGCATCATGATGTACTGTGACAACACGGGCGCCATTGCTCAATCAAAAGAACCAAGGTCCCACCAGAAATCCAAGCATGTACTCAGGCGATTTCATCTCATCAAGGAGATTGTTGAGAGAAAAGAAGTTATTATAAAGAAAATACCCACAGAAGATAATCTTGCAGATTCTGTAACTAAAGGGCCGACTCAACAAAAGCATGATAGGCACACCCGAGAGTATGGTGTCCAGATTCATACTAGTTGGCTATAGTGTAAGTGGGAGATTGTTAGGGATATGCCCTATACCCAACTTGTGGATGGGCTATATGTACATGTATTTGTAATATTTTCATTAATTAATAAAATGGAAATCTTTATTATACGTGTCTTACATAACTTTATGAATCATCAACACTGTAATAAAGCCCTTGGAGTAATAAGACGATGGCTTCCAAAACTTATGAGAATCATTACTCTTAAATGTTCCTAGTCATAGTTTTATGAATAATCTAGGCGTTCACAAAGCGAAGAGACTAGCATGATGATATGATCCGCCCTTAAGTGGGGTAGCCGATCTCATGGGCTACTAGCGGAGATCCGTCCGCTTGGGGTATCACATGGATGCATGAGTTGCTCGTGTCCATCGAACTGACCCCGAAAGTTTTCATATGGAGTGTTTATCCCATATTTCTGTGAGAACTTTCATGTATCAATTATATGACTAGTCTTTAGACTTAAAGTCTTTACAATCTTATGTGTGGATTAAATAACTTTGACATTATCCTTCCCCGGTTCAAAAGATCCAGTCATAAGGGTATGATTGGGTCATTTATTGAAACACATAAAATTTGTAAAGATACAACAGAGAATCGCTACTCTCTCGGATAACATTTTCTTATAAGAGTAGTGTTCCAGTTCGCGGGTTGATATATGTGATCAGTGCTTGAGACTATGGCCATAGCGGAAGAATCATGTTAGATTCTTGGTTTTACACGATTCATGACACTATCAACAACATACCTTTGACCATATGGGTAGACACTTTTCGTATCCTAGGTCAATAGGTGGGGATACAGTGAGGCAATGGACCGATCATATGTAAATCACATACAGAATGAGTATATATATTTTTCCTTCTCATTTGGGGGCCTTGGCATGTTGCTAGATGTCAACCTTGGTCATTGAAATCGAACGACCATCTGATCAGAGGATAATTTATGTTCGATTAAATTATTACGATTCATTTCATGTCCAACTTGAGGGGAACCCAAAAGGTCACACACAATAAAGTCAAAATCAATGGATAACAGTGCACAGTACATATTTAACATCATATATGATTGCTATATGAATTATTCATAAATGGTTCAATGTGTTTAATTATTGAACAAATCATTTATGAGGTTCTATAGTGGCTTAGGGATTGGTGAATGACGATAGGGGCACTTTGGGAATTGGAATAAATAGATTAAAAAAATTTACTTTTCACGTGAATAATAATACGTGAATAGTACCATATGAATAGTAAAAAAAATTTATTTAATTTTGTTATTTGTTTTGAATTCCAATTCGGACCAAACTCTTATTAAGGTTTTATAATCTCATTGAAGCACTAAATTAAAATCCAATGGCTAAGATTAAATTGGCTTTTATTCCACATCGGATTCTTAATTAATTTTATTATCTTTGGAGCACTATATAAACCCAAAGAATTTTTCACAAATTTTTGCACCAAACATTTCATATCTTGGGTTTATATAAGTGAGCAACTCTAAAGTTTAAGAGTAAACCACTGATTTTGAGGATCCTTAAGTCTAATTGACTAGCGGAACCTCGAGTTAAAAGTTTTGAGGTATTTGCCTAGGCTAACACCAAGGGCATAATACCCGTGCACTCAAGGCGTAGTCTTGCCGTTGAGTTTTGGATTTAGTGTGTGCATCTTTGGAGGCCACACACTTGGGTGGCTCTTTGGAACGTGGAAGAGCTTTTCTGAGTTCGAGAAAAGCTTATAGATTGGAGAGAGGACTAGATGAGTCTTCGGTCAAGTAAGTCTTTTTCTTTCTTTATTTTAATTAGAGTTCTTATGATAGTTAGCATGTTTAGGTTTATGTTCTTTGCATGTTTTATGAGTTTTATGCTTAGAATATAGAGTAACATGCCTAGGCTTGTAGAATAATCAAAACAAATGGGTCTTAGGCAAAAGGAAAGTGGCATAATAATTTTATTTTTCCGCTGCGCACTCGCGGCCGCTTCCCAACATATACAAGCACATAATGAGATAAACAACAAATCCTATCAAAACTGACTGAAACAGCATTTCAAGTAGATACAATGATACCCAGTCAGTAATCAGCTGTTTATGACATGAAATATTATGCATCATTTTAAATTTGGCTAAATACAACACTTATGCATATGACATAAACACCAAAGCATATCAAGCACTTGCGTGAAAAATACAGTGCATAACGAATCAAGGCTTAAGATCTTATTTTATGAGCTGGACACAGCCAAAGAAATCCATCTCTAAACAAACCAAGTCCACAAAGTAGGTGTTCAAACCCAGCACCATTAGGACCTGAAAATAAGCAACATTGGTTGCATGCTATATTGTTTACCCCATAAATATGATGAGCTCATATTTAACAACTCTTTCGAGTGAATGATTTCTACCCATATCTTTTGAATTTGGCCACACATTGGCTCTTTTGCACTTGAGTTTCATTTTTATTTTTAAATATATTTCTTTTTACTTTTGCAAAAGGGATAACACAAGATCAACTAGTCAAATGTCACACTATTAAGCAAATAAAACATGGAAGAGATTAGATTTCCATTCCAAAAACTCATACATGCGACCAAGCATTGATAAAATAAAATCGTGTATGTGAATTGCAAACACAAGATATACCAAGAGTTTTTATCTCACACACATATGCATATAGAGCATCAACAAAAATAACAGCATATCAGACATGTATAATCATATATCCTACATACCAGGATCACATGCACATGTTATTCATGCTCTAACAAGCCATTAAAAAAACATATTTTTCGTCTTTTTCAATTTCTATTTTTTTGAATTTTTCAGTTTTAAAACACAAAAATAAAGACATAACATGGCTTGACAATATCCAATGGTACGTGAGTTGTATCCCGAGTGCAGATTATACTACCGTCCATTCAGAATCGGGTATGAAATTTATGTCCCGGTTTCCATCCTATATACCAAGGAATATATAACAAAATAAAAACCCACACACCCATATGCAGTGGAAAAAAACGTGTAGAAATAGAAAAACACACACATGCAATGGGAAAGAAAATGCAAATTCTAGGAAGAGTTACACCGAAGTGCACTCTCATCATGCCTGTCAGGATCAAGGCATTCAGAAGTATATGGGAAGACATCTTGCTTCTTCACCCACATTTTCTAGGAATCTCTTTCTCATGAGAATTCCCAGTCAACAAAGCAAGTTTCTCACTAAGGAATTTAGCTTGTTTAGTTAGCGCAGAAACTTGAGATACTAGATTTGAATAATCAAATCTAGGAGACACACTCTTAGGCCTTCTCTTATGTTTGTGAAACATGTAGCACTTAGGCCGAATGTGTCCTGCCTTGCCACAGTGATGGAAAACAGGCACAAACCTCGGATGAGAGCGAGATTTACCCATAGCACCTCTAGATCGAGGTTGGGTTACATGACGAAGATCAAACGAAGGAATCACATGACAACACTCATCAGGCTTCTTACCTAAGTCATGTTTTGGAAGTTTAGGTACTGCTCTAGATGTAGACGCCTTGTCACAGTTAGGCTCAAAGCTAATACCTAGCATACGATCTACCTTATTATTCCTACTAGAAAATACAGACAACTGGCTTCTAGTATCTTCAAGTTCAGTATCTAAAGCTTGGACCCTATCAATTAGACCCTTATTCCTCTCCTCCAGATCATCTACCATCAAGAGGCTTTGCTCAAATTTGGCTTGAGCTTCATTCTTCTCTAGCTCAACTACTTTCAGCCTCTTATTTACCTCTATATCAGTCTTCTTAATAGTTAAACTCTCATTAAACAGTTCAATATAAGCTACCTAAAGACTTTCTTCATCAACCGACTCATCAAGAGAGACTTCTGAATCAGCATCATTAACAACAGTCTCTTTTTCCTCTGACACACTAGCAGTAAAGGCCATATAATTGCCTTTAAGAGATTCATCACCTTCAGAATCACTAAGAAAGGTTGTCATGACTTTCTTGCCTTTAGCCCTAAGGTATCTGGGACACTCAGATCTAACGTGCGCATATCCTTCATATTCATGGCACTTGACACCTCGGGATCTATAATCTCAATCCTCTCTAGACTTTCTCCTGCTATGCCCACTCTCTCTAGGCTTATTCTCCATATCTCTATCACTGCTATGGCCATTCTTCTTAAGTTTAAGAAATTTCTTAAACTTCTTTATAAATAAGGCCAAATCATGATCCGTGAGGGTATCACAATTTAAGGGTTGACTACGCTCCATAGCTAAAGGGTCAAGGGTCGAGTTAAGGCTCTGATACCAATTGAAAATTCGTGATTAGCCTAGATTCTGACCCTATGCGGATTACAAATAATAAACAGGACAAGTCCTGATTATTACTACTATGGATAGATTAACAGACAACCACAATATCCAACAATTAATTATATTGTAGTTATAAAAATAATAATAATAAATTAAATCAGCAAATTAAATCAATCACACAAAATCAACACAATATTTTGGTGACGAAGTGGAAAACTCTTGGGAGTAAAAAACCACTCCGAGTATAGGCTATCACCCGAATCCACTATATAGAGAAAAACTTACAGCGATGGTCAAGACCTATGGTGGAAACTCCACCGACTCAAGTACCTCAATACTGCAAGAACTCAAGGCAACTCCTCAAGCCCATGACCCACGATTTTCTTCAGAATGTCTGAAGTCTCCGAGTAGATTGTATCACCTTTGACGCCAGAACTCTGACTACCAAACTTCCTCCTAAGGAACTCTAAAGTATTAGGGAATTTGGGTTAAGTTATGTTGAAGGTTTAACAAAAATGGAATCACATCATTAATGAATAAGACAAAAAGATGAAGAAGTCTTCAATGGTGGATTCAAAGAGAGTTGAAACCTTTGAGAGATTTTGGCTCAAGGGAAATATGCTTCAACTCTTGGGGAAGGTGGCTCAATGTTTGTTTATATAGTAGGGCAAATGAAAAGGGTTTCCTAGTGTTATTTTGGCTTACAAACGTGTCTAAGATAACCTACTTACGCAGGAATATTTGAATGCACTTAAAACGTAACTCAAACGTAAAGTTTCTGCCTTGAAAATGTTCAAACTCACTTACGAACGCAACACAAATGTGGGACGCAGACTGGTTTTCAGGGGCAACTTAAAGCGCTTGTAAATTTCTCGTCTCTTGGCCAATCCATGAGTTCTTTATATGTACGTGATCGTCTACGAGTCTAATTTCCAATGAAACTGAACTCATGTCAATTAGAACTCTAAATCTTTTGGAATATAAAAAAGAGTAAATATCGCTCTAAAATCTCTATCATGTTGCCAAATACTTGTCCAATTGCTCCGAGATCTTTAAGACTCATTACAACTCAATTGAACTTGTTTTTTTTTATGACATTGCCAATAAAAATGGAACTAACACCTAGGATGCCGGTGAATGACGAAAATGAGAGGAGACGCGCGCAAGTTGAGTTTCTTGATCATGCTCATCGTTTTATTTCATAACTCAAGCCACCTGCCAAATCGAAGCTCTCGAAGAGTACTACAAGTTGGCGATGATTGATTTTTTATTTCGTACATGATTGCACATGAAACAAGAGAGAAAACTTTGGTGAATAGTTACCCACTAGTGAATAGTAGATCTGATTGAAATTCCGTCGATTCCAGCGTGGTCATTGGATTGTTTGGAGTCCATTTATGCTCTCAAAATCTCGATTTGACTAGGTCCATGACTTTTCGTGAAGCCAGTAAGTAACTCATGCAATGAGTACTTGAATGTTGATTCCTATTTATGTGTGTGTGTGTGTGTGTAAATGGTTGAAGTGTTTACGATAAATGAGGATAGTACGAGGTGATTTTGAGAACGGAGCTCAAGGTTATGTATAGTTAAGTTAATCGACCACCACATGTATGGATATTTATTATTGATATGAGACGAGCTTAATGTCTATATGTATGTGTAGATGTATGTAAGTGTATGAACCGGTAATGATATGTATACATGTATATAAATATATATGTATATATATATATAAGTATATAAACACATATTCATATATCTATTTGATGATGAGATGTGTATGAGTTGGATATACAGAATTGGTAAAAAGAACAAGTTATGATTTCTGAATTTGTGTTAGCACGTGTAGATGTGTGTTATTGGGATAAGTTGGTTATTGACTAATGCATACGATGTAGCTGTATAGAGGTTGGGATGGTATACTAAGCAATTCCTAAGTGATAGAAATACGTGATTGATAAGACATGTATATTAGGGGTGAGCAAAATCGGTTTCGATTTCGGATCCGCACGGAACCTAAACATGTCCGGGAAAAATTGATTCCTAACAAAGTGGAACCAAAACCTACCTAATTAAATAGGGTACCCAATTAATCGGTTCTAATTCTGTTCCAGTTCGATTTCAGTCCGATTATGAATTATCTTATTTATATAATATTTTACCTTCAAGTTTTTGTTTCCACACAGCCTCTTCAATTGTCCTATTGTATCTGTCTTTATAAGGAACCTAATCTGCTTTCGATCTCTTTAAGACTCATTTTTTCAGGGAGTGCAGGCTGTAAAAATTAAACAAACGAAGAAATTAAATATGTTAAATCATAAATCATCAAGGCTCTAGTTAATTTTGAAGTTTCTTGTCTACCAAATCCATCTTTTTTGTAACAAAAGAACTCTTTAAGTCTGCATAAATGGGATTATACAATATAATAAAATCAATTAAAATATTGGACACTTTATTTTCATGTGCAACACCACGCCTGAACACTTAATTATTATTGATAATTTATTAATTTGATATATAAGAAATTAAAAGTAAACTAGTTGATTGATGTTACGAACTTTAATAATTCTCTCTTTGGTGTTTGGATTAAATTTTAAACTCTCAATAATTTTCCACAACTGGAATGGAATTGTTTAATATTACAATAGCATGATCATCCAAATATAATTCTAGACAGAGAAAAATAAGCGGAGAGGAGAAGAACATGGAGAAGGTGTCAAACATTGAAACTATAAATATGGCCTCTATATATATGGCATAATGAGTCCTCCATAATAAATATGGACAAAGATGTTGTTCTTGAAGAAAAACATTCTTTTTCTAAAGTGATAAATATTTTTGTTCCTTTATATAAAGAAATAGCACTGTATTCATTTCTGGAACTTATGGAACAGAAAAGGGAATGACCACAAAATTAGAGAAACAAGAAAGAAATAACAAAAAAACAGGAACACTAGGCAGCAGCAACAGCAGTAGCAATAGCAGAAATAGAAACAACAACAATACCATAAACATAAGCAGTAATAGCATAAAACAATAACAGTAATAAAAAATAATATCAACAGCAACAACAGAAAAAAAATAAGCAGCAACAAAAAAACAATAAGTAAGCAGCAATAGATGAAACTACAGACACATCAACATATTAATAGAAATCGGAACAACCCAAACAGATACATAAACTACAACAGTAAATAAATGACTCACTTATAAAAATTCATCATTTGTATCAACATTGGTATCATTATCAATAATATCATTATCGTCTACAATCGTCATCTCACTCAATCTGTTACAAATATAAAATACTAGCTAGTTAATGCATGAATAAAATTAAAAGTACAGAAAAATAAAACATTTTGCCTTACCTGCATCATATTTTTTTACATCTTCCATTAATTCCTCAATATTTATTGGTGTTGGCACACTCCTTAACCAATCTTGAGTACATATTGAATAACTTTTGGAGTTAAACAACTGCGAAATGGATCAAGAACATGACCAGATATACTGAAAGCCAACTCTGACGCCACGATAGATATAGGAATCGCCAACACATCTTTTGAAATTTGAGAAAGAATCTTGTACTTTAATCTATTACTCTTCCACCAACCTAAGATATCAAGATCTTTCCCACCATCTTCACAAGCTTCTTCAAAGTACTTTTCTAACTCTGATTTAGGCTCGACATCTTATTCATCTTTTATAAACCTCATTAATTTATCTTGAATATATATGTCATCATCATTACCACCATCACAACTACACTCTTCCATAATACTTGAAGTTTGAGATAAACGACTTGTAGTTGCTTCATAACTTATGTTACCATATTTATAAAACTCAAATAAACGTTGCCAACACCCTACAAGTTTTCATATTTTTCCATAAATTTTGTACTATCATTACCAAAAAGTATTTTATAAAAAAAACTTAGTCACATACATCTTATATCTAGGATCCAACACAGCAGCTATTAAAACCATAAAGTATCTCTTATCAATATTTCCATAATACTTATCAAACTTTTTTTTCATTTTACGGCACATAATTTTAACATAAGGATCTGACTCATTTGCCCTTCATTCATGCAAGTGAGGATGGAAATAATATCACGAACATAAGCATTAGATGTGACATATAAAAATCCTGATAATTTTTTAGTGATGACGTAGAATTTTTTAACAAATTTTGCTAAAATCTTGGCATTTTTCCAATCTTCCCAAGTGGGAATACCATCATCACTCACCAATTTCGTTCTATATGCAACATCATCATCATCCATCCTATCAAATGTTTTTTTGAAATACAAGAGTTATCTCCAGCATTAGGTAAGTGGAGTTCCACCTAGTTAAAACATCAAGATAAACTTTACAACTACTAGATATTCTCTCTCTCTCAACACACACTTTAAATTGATGAGCTCTAGCCGGAGAACTCTGCACATATCTAATTGTACTACGAATTCGACTAATATATTGTTTAATTTTAACAAGGTCATCCTTCACAATCAAGTTCAAAATATTAACAGCACATCTCATATGGAGAAAGTCTCCACCCATAACTAAGTTTGGAAGTCTACCATTCTAATATGTAATTAGGACATTATTAGAGCTAGCATTGTCCACTATAACCGTAGACACTTTATCATCAATATCTCATTCTTGAATGCATGCATGTACTATTTTTCCTATTTTTATGACTAGGTATTTCAACAAAACTCAAAAAAAAAATTTTGTAACTTCCAACCATTTGTTGGGATATATGCCCTAGAGCATCATGTAATGTAAAACGGTATTATGTTTTATGAAATAAAATGATGCATTATTCATTTATCAAAGTGTTTGTTTAATATCACATATTTTATATTATCATGTTTACCCTCTATTACTCATGTACCTTCAGACTTAATGTATGAGTGTCATACACAAGAGGATTTAAGTCTGAAGTTAGTAATCAAAAATAGTCTATAGTGCGCAAACAAAATGAGTACTTTGTTTGTAGAGACATGAGAATGAAGGCACCTTGTATGATGTGATGTGCTCATATAGGACTGGACCAAGATAAAAATGAATTTCTTATAATATCCATTAAATAAACAAATTCATTTCGATCTACTAGATGGTCATATATGGATTGATCTTAATCCTGAGTATACTACGAACTCATGCATGACAGGTTATGTCCTTTGATTACAAAGGTGAGGTTGGTGTAGAAATCCTGACCAATAGCTAAGTACTTTTGGGACATGGTTTGGTGTGTAGCTGGGGACGTTTTACATAGACATGGAGTTCACTCCTTCTTGCGAGAAGTAGAGGAGTATCTTTCTTAAGGGTTGATTCGGTACTTGAACAATTAGAGTAATCGAGTCTTTCTATTACGAATAGAAAGATTAAAATTCATAATGGTTATGAATAAATCGTTCATTAGAGAATCAATAGTACTTAAGGTAAAAATAATTAGAGAGGTATAACGGATATTATGACCCGACTCTAATTACGAGATACTCGTGAAGGGTTAATCCGTATATAATGACTATATTGATGGACACCGACGTGATTCAACATAATATATCTATCTATGGCAACGAGAGTGCAGCTTCAGGTTTTTAGTGGATTAACCCGAAGTTAATAATTCGAAATATTTAATTAAGAGCTTAATTCATATTCCGAGATTATAGAAGCTCGAAATCGTAGGTCCATTTGGTCCCCGTGCTAGCTGGATATATTATATAGCATATTAAATATAATTGGATAATCCAATTATATACTTACATATGAAAATATTATTAATATGATTAATAATATTATTTTGTCACACTTGAAACTATATATTAAAATTAAATATATGGTTTTAATAATTATATGATAATTATTAAATACATAATATTAAATTATATATGATATAATTTAATAAGGCTAAGATTGTAATTTTTAAATTTTGGGTTTTGGAAACCCTTGGATTCAATTTGGAAGTTACATCTTTTAAAGGAGATAATTATTCTCTTTTTTTTTACATCTTTTTCTTTATGGAAAGTTAATATGTTGTTACAAAAATGTTTTAAAAAAAATACCTTGTGGCTAAATTTGAAGAGTGGTGGAAGGGGAAAGGGTTTATTTGTTCTGGAAACAAATAACCCTAGGTATAAAAGGATTCTCAATTTTCTTTTCGCCTAAGCCTTTCATTCTAACCCTAGCCTCCATCTTTTTATTCTTGAAATTCTCTCAATAGTTGAGAAAAAGAAAAAGAACAACAAAAAGAAAAAATAAATACCTAGTGTGACTTTTAATCTCTAAAAGGTTTAGAGATTTGTTTGTGAGGATAGGCTACCCTATTTTTTTTATTGGTTGCGAGACATAGCACAGAAGTCCTTTTGGTGTTGAACAAAAATTCATCTTTTTTCTTTGATTCACGGAAGTGAGTATTATTTTTGCTTACTACCGTACATTATATTGGTGAAACGGGACTCGGTTTATTTTGCGTTTGATCCAGAATTTTTAGGAAACTTTAAGGCGTATTTTGGGACTGTGTTGGGACTATTTTTGGCTGAAAAATAAGAGATGAAATATATCATAAAATGATTCATACAAGGGTTGAACTGGGCAGTGAATTTGGTGTATGTCGGGTCCAAAATAGTCCAATTTTTGTGTCATTTTTTTTGGGGATATTTGGGGCTGTTCTTGGGCTGAAATTTTATCCAAAATAGAAGTAAAAAATTCAGTCTTGGTGTTGGTAACATTCGGCCACTTCAAGAGAATGACAGAAAAAATTTTCAAGCCTGATCCGGGTGCCTAATGTGTTTGCACTGCGCTAGGAAAATGGTTCCTACATCATTATCAATAAAATAAGCTGTGAGACACAAATATCCATCGTCAAAGCTACTCTTGTATTTATGGATTTTAAGTATTCTCGGATGCTAGTCTTCTCACTAACATACACTTTCATGCAATCTCTAGTAATAGTAAAGCGAGAAACAAATTTAAAATGAGGTTGTAAAGCATGCACAAACTCTCTAAAACCATCACGCTCTACTATAATAAAAGGCAACTCATAATTGTAATACACCTAGCAAGCATAATCCTACAATACTCTTAATCAAATTTCTATGTTGTAAGAGTATTAGGTTCATTGTTACCACATGTCTTACTTGAAAGTTGTTTTTATTTCTTATCTACATTGTAAGGATAACTAGTGCATCTTTGAAGATATTTTTTCATCGATGAAGTACCTAATGTCACTTTGTATGATAAAACTTTTCCGCAATAATTGCATTGTATATGTTCACATGTCATAATATCTGGATTAGTCAAACACACATGATGATCCCATATATTGGACCCATTTTTACGAACTTGAGATAACTTGAAAGTAACGTGACTGCCATCATTAGCATCCATTTTTGATAACTATGAAAAAACAGAATTAATGAGTAAAAACAGAAGCATCTCTTGTTGTTGTTGGTTTCTGAAGAAATATTAACTTATGTGAATTTATTGAGACTAATTAATTAGGTTGAACAAGGGACTAATTAATTTGATGGGACTAACTAATTAATTATCATCTCTTTAACATATAGCTTAAACTGTGAATGATCTAATAGTCTATGTTATTAACATTTTATCATCATCGTTTGTCTGTAGGAACATGGTGATTGTGAAGATAGTAAATGTGAGTCTAAATCTAAAATTATATTTGTTTCAGGATTTTATTTTATGTGTTTACTTGATGTGGGATCTCATGCTTTAATTTGATAACTTCATCAAGCAGACCTCATATTTACATCAGAGTAAACACATATAAATAAAATCACTGGATAAGGAAGTTCTTTTTTTTTCCCGATTTGCTTCCATTTCCCTTTTTGAGAATCTAATGAGTATAACTCATTATTAAAAAATCGGTTCATAAAAAATGAGGTCAAAATATTAATAGATCATATGCTTATCTGATACAATTTGATTTTGTAATACACACTAATCCCAAGTGCAATTTGAGTGTTGTAAAAGTATAATTAATCAGATTCAAAGCCAGCACTCACTTACCTAAACCGTGGCGACTGTCGAGCTCAGCGATGGCGAGAGAGAATAGGAAAATGTGAAAGCTTGGTTGCTTGCTAGAATGCTAGGGTTAGGTTAAAGTGAGTGTCGAGAAAGAGAATGGAGAGAAGAAAGTGTCAAACAGTCAAATGGGTGTTTATATATCTTTTACCTAATCAAAATAACATTGTTTGACAACAAAATTTAGGTATCAAATCATGAAGAAATTTGGTTCTATAACCGGTTCTAAATTCGGTTCCAAGAATCGATTCTAAATTTGATTCCAGATACCGGTTCTAACTTATATTCCAGAAATCAAGTCCGATTTTGACCATTTGGGAACCGAAACCGAACCGATTAAAATCGATTCCTTTAATTTGAAATCGGAATCGGACCGGTTAAATCAGTTTCGGTTCCAAACCCCAAAAAATAATCTGGTTCTAACCAGTTCCAGTTCTACCGGAACCAGTGCTCAACCCTAATATGAATGGAAATGTATATTTGGTAAGATATTGTATCAATGTTTCATATAAGAATTCTGAAATGGTGTATATTTGATCGATAAGTAAGGATATGAGAACTGTAAAAAGACTATGGTATCGAAATTCGAAATAATGGATATATTCATATGTTTGATGTATATACGCAAGTATATGACGATTCGTATGATAAAGCAATGTTTGTCATGTATATGTTTGTGTATGTGAAATCATGTGATGCGTTTGTGTCATATGTTTGATGTATATACGCAAGTGTATGGCGATTCGGATGATAAAGCAATGTTGTCATGTATATGCTTGTGTATGTGAAATCATGTGATATGTTTGTGTCACGTGATATGTGTGTATATTTAATTGGTTAATAATCTCATGGTGTAATAGCGGAGCTGGTTAACGATCCATTCGGACGGTATTCATCTCATACATATTCTAAAATAGGTAGTGAGTCTCGTATGAGTATTGTATGTGTAAGCCAGCTCATATGTATGTATTGTATTGGTTGCGTATTTCTGGATTTCTCGACTGTTATGTATGCTTCGTTGTCAATTACACGATGATTGCATGTATACCTGAATATATGTATGTATGATAGATTTTGTGATATGTGTGTTTACGTGGAATAAATGAATGACTTGAAAAACCGGTGTGAATATAAGATGTGATAAATGTGTATATTAAGTTTGTTATTGTATGTACGTATATTGCAAAAAAAAACTTATATATGGTTATTAGCTTTTGGTGTTAGATATTTCTCCAAGAATGAATTCTGGAATTGGATTTGCATGAATATAAGAGAAGTGAGATATGATTTCTGCACTAATATGAATGAACGTGTATGAGTCATAAATGTTAAGTTATCATAAGGTTATCGTGATTAAAGCAAGTTAAAGAAAGTTTGTTTGACTCACCAATTTGATGATATTTCAAATATGAGTAGTTGTGATAAAATATTAATGTATATATTCAAGTTTCATATGATTGAAATAGATTCGATGTTAAGCAATGTACTTTGCGATATTTGAATTTTTGCTTTTTATCCTTGGATATTTACATATTAAACTAGCCTCTATATATATATGAGGATTTGACTTATGTAAAGAATAGAGGATAATAGAAAATTTATGATTCTGAACTCGTAATAACTTGGTAATCCTGATAAACCTCTGATATGCTTGACTTGTATGCTTGTTTGTAATACGAACATGATTACTTACTGAGTTTTTATAACTCATATCAAACTAATTACTAGTTTTGCAGGTTGGCTACCATTCAATTTTGAAAGCTATGATGCTCGAGACGTGGATCACTCAAGTTACAGTCACCCTCGCAAGTGTCATAAGAAAAGTTATAGAGATTTGGGATTTGGGATTAATATGTTATTTGTCATGCTGAGCACGTTACTTGTATATATTAAGTAAAAGTTTTGATTGCTTATGATGTTGTGGGCATAGAGCCCTTGAGTGTTGATGGATGATGTAGGCACGAAGCCCTTAACTGTTGATTTTGATGTGTTTTGTGTAGACTTGAGGTCTTTTTGATATATGAAGTCTATTTTAGGTATCGTTTTGATGTTGGGCATTGTTTTAGGTTGTCCAGTTTTAGGATACATCATGTCCAATTTTCTGTAAATTTGGAGGCTTATGAAGATGGGTTAATCATGTCTCATGCCGGTCGCATCCTGCTTCTGACGGAGAGTTACACACGTGTCCTAATTATTTTGAAAATAATCAAATTAGAGAGAAAAATAATTAAGATATGTGCCAATCACTAATTGAACAATTTTGTAAGACTTGTCCCATACAAATTTCCCTCCACTTGGACAACATAATGATCCTTAGCTCATTTACAATATACTTGGGCAATTAATACAAAACGTTCTTTACAGGAACGACAAGCATTAGAACAATTTTATATAAAAAAAAAAAAAATCAACTAGTTTTCGTTAGTTGTCAAAACTTAATACAACCATCATCCTCATTTGTCGTAGTTGAGACCGATTATGAAAAGATAATCCAACTTAAAAACACAAATAAGCGAATTTGAAACTTCTCAGCACCAGTAAAGTTTATGCTTTTTTAGAAATTATATTTACCCTAACATAAACTACTACTATCACCTTTGTCTTTTTTTTTTTACACCACCTAATTATTTATATAAACCAAGTTACTAATAAATAAGATCGTTGATATAAAATGAATGACATTTGTCAATTGAAATGAAGTATCTAACTACATATGGTATTTAGACACCCAATTTTACTAAATTATTATTTAGAGAATGCTATGGGTGTTGGGTTTCTAGGTTAGTCCCAAGATCATATTAAGCATAGAAATGAATGAATACAACTAAGAAGTATGTCGGAATCACACTTACATAGATCGGCTTTAAGATGTGATGATAAAAATAAAATAAAATCTCCAAGAAGCTTTGAAGGATTCGGCCAAGGGGAAGTTCCAAGCTCTTGAATAGGTTTCCCTATCACCTTGTATGGATTCTCTAATTTGCTAGCAAGATGGAAGAAAGAAAAAATGATTTCCTTTTCCTTGGAGAGCTCACGGCCAAGCATTAAAGGGAGAGAGAGTTTATTTTTTTCCAAAAACAATTATGAAAAAGCTATACCAAAATTTGGTATTTGATTTCCAAAAGACAACACCAATTTTGGCTCCAAAATGCAATAAATGCTCATACCAACCTACATCATGAATAGTGACAGCATGTCACTCACCAGAAAGGTGATAAGACATCTATCACTAAAGTGACAAGTGATGTGACTCGTGATGTGACTTGTGGGCCCAACTCGATTCAAAATGCGAGTGGGCCCGCAAACACTTCCGGGCTCGGTTTCGCTAATTCCAAATTAACGAACTTCCGTCGCAACATAATTAAATAATTATGCCTAGCGAAATTACTATTCACGTCGCTAACGAATTAATTCTAAATTAACTCGTTTGCCCGAATTAAAATCCAATTTTAATTCCGCGTCGAAATCTAATTTCGTTTAATATATCGAATATATTATTTTGTCAATTAATTCCAAATTAATCTTTCTCTCTCTACAAATAGTATTTTATCCCAAATAAAATATCTCCGTAATTAATCTCATATTAATTAAGTTCGAATCATACGTCATCGGTGAATCTTCTGGAAGCGACCCAAGAGATCCCTGGATATGTTGGCAGTAAATCAGGTCGTCAGACTATCCGAACACGTACGTATCTCATACTACGTTTTTACCGATTTACAAGACAAGGTTGGCTTCTAACAAAGCGCCATGCCTACCCAATTCTCCAGAAATATTCTTAATGGAATATATGATATTTATCAGGTGTAGTATACTGTAGTATTATGTATAGCAATCCAGTATCTGATGTTCACGTGCAAGGCATGGGGCTGGAATAGTGTCTGCCCCGTACGAAGCACATATCGGATATCAAGCAACTAGTCTCTTTTAATCGGATAATCATGACCTTGTCATATTATCTCGATGGTTGCAACACAATAGAGAACCAGTTCTGAATCCCTGCGTGAACATCATCTCCATATGTCTGAAGTGATACTTATGTCTTGACATCACACCCAATACACTACGATTCTCAATAAACCCAGAAGAGGCGTACTCAGAACCTGTTAAAGTCCTGGACGACCAAAACCAAAGCGTATCGATTGTCGTAAGTACTAGCGGTGCAAGTCTCAGGTTAAGACTAAATACACCTACCCTGAAGCGGACTCCCATAGACACATAGACATGCTACCAATGGGATTCCGCGGGTTCTATCCAGAGCGAAGCTGTTTTCTGTACCATCGGTAAAACACAACCTCCTATCGCACTTGCATAAGTATCCAATACTTAAATATATGAGAACTATGACGTTATGCCCTCACAACGCGCACAAGTGCAATGCTAGTCTATTCCGCATTATCGATGTCCAGTCTCGATAATACTACGACTAGGGATGTTTAATGATTAAACCTTTATGGATTGATACTGTCTCATATCATCTCAATCCGAAACTAATCATAAGGACTTTTACCATTTATATATCATAGTAAATAGATTACAAAACGGTAAAAGGCAATTTCATTGTAACATAGTTAATTTTGTACAAAAACACAATGTCTTTTACAAACAGTGACGCTATGGGTCATAACTGTCCAACAACGGGATGGAAAAAAATCCGAACCCGGTTCGGAAAAAATAATCTCAGGCCGGGCTTTACAAGTAAAGGCCTAGCTCGGGCTCGGCCCTAGTACATTAAGCTCGGGCCCGGCTCAACCCCTACCTTAAAAGATATATTATATATAAATTTTTATATTTATATAATAAATTAAATGTTTTTTTTTACATTTATATAATAATATATATATATGAATTTTTTATTATTAAAGAACCCCGGCTCGAGCCTGAGCCCGAGACGAGCCGACCCGATAACAGCTCAGGCCGGACTTTTCGCGAATCCGGTCTTAAAAAAACATTCACGGACTCGGGCCGGACTTATCAAAGCCCGAGCCCAACCTGGCCCATTGCCACTCTTACCTATGGTTAGGATGTAGCCTACATCCTAACCCTAGGTAAGAGAACCATGTAGTTTAATTAAAAAGTAAAAATAATAAAAGAAAGTAAACCATTAAGAAAACCAAATGTACAAGCAAAAAGAAGAAACCAGTCTTATTGATGACACCTAAATATCTTCATTTCATATCCCAGATGCTCTATTACACTTTTGAACCTACTATTATGCGACCCCCTTAACTGCCTGTAAATTAAGCACTTACAAATTCTACTGTAGCCTCTTCGATAAAACTAAGCACTTACAAATTCTACTGTAGCCTCTTCGATAATCATCTTCCGCGGCTAAATAGTTAAAGATGGCATTAGATAACATTTAGATATATATCTCTGAAAGTTCTTGAGGAACTCACAACTCACTCAACAGTGAGGTTAGGTATAATCTGGTTTGGGGGAGACGTAGTTAAAGTTAGAACCACCTGAGAGTTGACTGGAAACCATGTCAGTCATGGCAAGAAATGCCGATCTTGCTCTTAACCTGGGAAAGAATAGTAGCAGGTGGCTCACTGTAAACTACTGAGGCCTACCAGTTGCCGGTATAGAGGTGGCTTGGGCAAAAGAGTGGTGGTGAACCATCAAGTTGTTAAGGCATTGGCCAATGTGCTGCCCTTCACAGTTTGATCAAGAAGACGAACAAGTGACATAAATATTTCCATTCTTGTTATATCCCTGTTTGCCTGTTCAGAAAACTTGCGTTAAATGACATTTAGATAGATAGCCAACAGACATGTAAACAGACCATGGAGTTATTTGACTACTTGACCAGGCCATCTCAGTCTCAGTTAATAGGACAGATAGTTCATTTGTAACAATAATATTGCTTTCTTAAATCTTACCTCTACTGCAAAGCGTGCCCATATCTTGTCATTCCTTGCTTCCATCACCCCCTTCAAGATAGTTAACCCCAACCCCCTGATTAAGTCAGCTATTTCTAAAAAGGAACCTCGTTCCTCACAAAGCATCTGTCACCAAGTACAGATATATGAACATTTACTCAAACCACACAGTTTCCATACTAAAGAAAAGGCCAGTCACTACCTCTACAACCAGCTGCCGAGGTGGATTCAGATCCTCAACTATGATAAGCAAGGTTGTTAAAGGCGAGAGGCGCATCGAGGCGATCAGAGCCAGAAAAGCGAGGCGCTAGGCGCGGGGCGAGAGGCGCGGGCATCACAGACACGAGGCGCGCATCAATTAATAATAATTTTAAATTTGTAATATATGCATCATTTACTTGTAAATGTAAAAAAATAATAATAATAATAAGTAGATAGTAATTTTTTTCATATGTAGTATACTTTTATATTAAATATACTCGTTTTATTCATAATACTTGATAATATGCATAATTAAAAAACATCAAATTCAAGAAAAGAGAGGACAATTATAAAGTATTTAGTCAAAAGAAACACCATCATCATATTTTTAACAAAATATGCATAGTTCAAGTTCATCAAAATGAAAAACAAGCCGCATGAAAAATCATCTAATCAAGAGAAAAATCATCTAATCATCCATGAGTAATGCATCATTTTCTTCTCCATTGCTCAAATCTTCTTCACGAATCCAAAACACAAAGTCACAAACTCAATTTTGGTTTGGTCACTGCCTCAGCCTCACTGCCACTGGAAGTAACAAATAACAATGGTGAGAAATCAGCAAAGAGCCAGAGACCAGAGAGGGATGCCAGTAGAAATAGAAAAGAGGAATAAATCGATGGAAATAGGGGGAAAAAAGGTAAGGTAAGGAAAAAAAAAAAAAAAAAGAAGAAAAGAAATTGGAATCGCAGAAGAAGAAATTACCTTGGTGCAGTCGCCGGTGCTGGAATGGTCGTCGGTCACGCCGTCGGAGCGATTGTCGTCGGTGATTGTCGCTGGAGGTACAAACTGAATAATAGAATGAGGAAATCGCAGAGGCAGATTAAATCTAGGGTTTCAAATCACTTAAATACTGACTTTCCCCAGGAGGCGCTCGCATCACGCCGCATCGCGCCTCATCACGCCTCGCCGCGCCTCGCCGGAATCGCCTCGCCTCACCTCCGTTGAAGCGCACTCGCCGTCGCCTCGAGCGCCTCTCGCCTCGAGGCGCGCCTCACATCGCCTTTAACAACGCTGATGATAGGACAGACCATAGATTGCAAACCAACTTCAAATGCCCGTGTTGCCCCTCCCTCAAATTTATCTTTTAAAAGCAAGCCACCTTCCTTGCTGATTATCTGCAAGTTCAGCCCAGACAACTGCCAGCTCAGAAATTTTTTTATGCAATAAATTTAAAATCGAGAACCAAATATGATGGTAAAAGGCCTACTTCAAACATTTCACCAAATAAGTCTATTTAATCAGCAATGATTTTAGGCAAAATTATAAACTAGTTGCTTATTGCATTTACATCAGATACAGCCCAACAGGCAATATGCATATAACACAAATTATGCAAAGTTCAAGGAAATAGTAACCCAGAATTTCACTCTCTTAATACAGACCGGCTCCAAAATCTTACGAAAATGTTACGGTTTAGCACAGGACTGAATACCATGCTTGCACGTTCAACTTCCAAAATAACCAGGAAATAGCAAAAGTACAAAAGCTAGACATCCCCCATACCTTAGACTCCCCTGTTTTTGTTTAGCTTGTCGGCGTGCTTTGTCACACTTTGCAAGAACAGCATGTGCTTGATGGTACGTTCTAGAAGTGCATCTATGCTACACTGTTGAACCACATCAAGGGAATGAAGAATAGCATCAGGATTAAAATATAAATAACTATTGACGGAATATAGATAAAAGTTCAAATCAGGAGTAAGAAAACATGCAATTACTTTTGCCCCATTCGGTACAATTTCTCGCAACTCTTTTACTTGATCTTGGATCATTCTTTTGCGGTTTGATTTAGTTGTTTCATCTTTTTTCTTAGAATGTGCTGTTGAGACACTACCATCGTGCCTCATGCTCTGACCATGTTCTACCCAGGAACTGATAAGGGACCCATATATGGAAGTAGTTTGAGAACGATTTCCTCCATCATCCTTGCTCCACCCAGACTGAAAAGAACTGGATCCCATAGTCCCTGCCTTTGCCAAGGACTTAGTGAGGCCACATAGCTCAGACTCCACTAAATTAGACATGTTAACCTGATCAGAAAAGGGAGAAATAGTAGGATTAGAGGAACTACTGATCTGAGTCAATGTTTTCCTGCAAGAGACGTTATCACTTGAGATCTGCTTCGAGACAAACTGAGCTCTAGAGACCACAACATCTAAAAGATGTTCGGACCCCATCTCAGAGAATGAAGCACTGTCTAATATCCTTGATTATGTGAATAGAAATCAGCACTCAGATCAGGAGCATTCATAGACATTGAACTAACCTCACCCATACGTTGTTCATCAGCAGGCAAATTATCCCACTTGCCAAAAAGGAGCTTTTTCTTAAAATCTGCACCCAAATTATCAAGCAGGTCATCGCCAGATGGAGGCCGCATGCATCCATCTTCAAATGACCACGTTGCCCCTCCCTCAAATTTATCTTTTGAAAGCAAGCCACCTTCCTTGCTGATTATCTGCAAGTTCAGCCAAGACAACTGCCAGCTCAGAAATTTTTTTATGCAATAAATTTGAAATCGAGAACCAAATATGATGGTAAAAGTCCTACTTCAAACATTTAACCAAATAAGTCTATTTAATCTGCAATGATTTTAGGGCAAAATTATAAACTAGTTGCTTATTGCATTTACATCAGATACAGCCCAACAGGCAACATGCATATTGCACATTCAACTTCCAAAATAACCAGTGTGGAAAATAATTGTAAGAGTGATTGTAGGAGATTATGTTAGAATTTCTAAGATATGATTGTGTAATCCCCTAGAAATGATTGCACAATCATTGTAATTATGAGTAATTTTAGATTCCATATTTATCTTAATCTTATGCCTATATAAGGTCATATTCCTTATATAGTTTGAATTATTCTAATAAAGAACATTCATTTTTTCCACATGATATCAGAGCCTTGTTTGCTCTAATTTTTTACTTTCACCGGCCTTTATTGCCGGAATAGTGCCTTCTTCTTCTCTCGAGGCCTTCAGAGCCAAGTTAAGTTTTTGTTGTTTCACTATTCATCTCGGAGTCACTGTACACACGAAATTATTGTTCATCTGAAATCACTATTCATCTCGGAGTCATTGTTCATCCAAAATCATTGTTCATCCCGGAAAATACTGTTCATCTGAAATCACTATTCATCTCGGAGTCAATGTTAATCAGAAATAACTATTCATTTCGAAATCATTGTTCATCTTCGAACACTGTTCATTGCTGATCTGCACATCATCAAATAGCAAATTCTGTTGCTATAACCACCGTTTTCAATTTCTTTTTCGGTCAAGTTTCCGATCAACTTTCGACCTCAAACTTCTTTTTTTTTTGGTTTTTTTTGTCCTACTCTTACATTATGTATCAACCATATTACTCTTGCTCATTAACTCAATTAGGTACCTTTTCTACTACTTTCAACATCGCTCGCCTTCCAAGTTATCCTTGGATCATAGATTCGGGAGCTACAGATCATATGACAGGTCACTCTAATTTGTATGTTTCTTATACCCCTTGTTCAGGTAGAGAAAAGATTAAAGTAGCGGATGGTTCTTTATCCCATGTTGCGGTAAAGGGATGTATTCCTATCTCCAAAACTCTTTCACTTGTCTCTGTTCTACATTTTCCAAATCTCTCATGTAACCTCCTTTCAATTAGCAAATTCACCAAAGATCAATGTTTAAAAATACGTGGCGGCGCCTCGAGGCGGTCGGCCATTGAGGCGCGAGGCGGACCTCCTCGAGGCGCGAGGCAGACCTCCTCGAGGCAGTGAGGCGGGCGCCTCGATCCGAAAATAGGAAAAATAATCCAAAATACATTCATTTCTTCATAATTCATAGTATGTTCAAAAAACTATTGATAACTAATCCAAAATACATTAATTTCTTCATAATTCATAGTATGTTTAAAAAATTATTGATAACTAATCCCTAAATAAGCTATCATTAGTGTCTAGCGGCATGAAGCTATGGTCAAAATCTCTGTCAATTTACTTATATCCTCATTCTGTATACACCCCATTTGATTGTCCTATTGCAAAAATGACATTCAATATACTTATATCCTCCCTTTCCATCTTCCACAGTAACTTCATGCCCGTACTTCCAGGTCGGGTCTGTTCGATTCAACATTTCACTGAAAATATATAAACAAACATATATTTTAATTCAGACGAATCTTATTACTAGACATCAAACTAACAATCAAATCGATAAAGAAGACGCACAGCAGAGACGCACAACTTGCCCATAGATTGCAAGACTATTTGATTGTACACCAAAAGCATCTTTTCATTTTCACCAAACTTAGACAAAATTTTCAAGATTGTGTTGTAATTAAAGGATGAAAGTCATCGTCGTCGGAGTACCCACACCAGGAATATAAAACGTGTAGGGGTTGGTGCTCACAGCGCCAATTCCCGGTTGTATTTCCTTGTAAATACTTCTGTAAAACAATATTATTATGAATAATATATGCAGTTTCTTTAATATAATGAATCTTATAATATGGTAAAGACGTAATGACCCTAGAATGATTAGTCATGATACAGTTGCAAAAGCGTCGCAACGGACATTGACATGTATCATGACGTTGTCATTCTCAGAATGTTCATGGTCAAGGTTTACACTGCTTGGTCAGTATAGTAAACCCGTTGAGACCGGTACAAGTCGTATACTGAAATATATGATTCCAATGGTTTCTCAATGAACCATAAGTCTTGGAGACTGGTATAGACCTGTAGGTGTTTATAACGGATAAACACTGAACGACTCACCGAAGATTCTTAATGGATGGTACACCAACGTCAATAAGAATCTTCTTGGGTTGAGTAGCACTTGTGATTCTTAGACTTGAGATGCCATTGTGGGCACATGAGACATCCTCTACACTTAGATGGCAGTCACGTCATCGATCTATACAGATCAGACCTCCGCCTGTTCGTTGGGTGTAGATAGATCCTCAGTGTGTCCTATGTGTGTCAAGATAGGATCCGTCAGTTCTGTGTAACAGAGCATAGGTAGTCCATATAATTAGCAATCAGACAAATCCATGGGCCCGTGGTAAAGTTTATAAGCTAGTTCTAAACATTCTTGTGAGATTGCTAATAGAATAGTCGACTGGATAATCCCCATAGAGATTTGACGTTTACATCTATATCTCTGGGATAAATCCGGATACCTGTGACGGAGGAATTAAACATTTGTCATGACCTCGACCTGTATGATTCAGCCAGTTTATCCGTGATCGTCATAATTTATGGGTGGATAAATTATGGACATGAAATTGGATTTCGTGACGGATACGCCTGAATCTAGAGAGTCTCAATAATGAAATAAACTCGTAGAGCACTAGAGCAACATTAATAAACAATATTGATTGTTTATAAAGTCGTTTAAAGGTTAAACGCAAAATACATGTGTAGGGACCCGATAGTCATTTACTAGATTATTGTGTATTTACATTTAATACTTGATTAATTTAAATACACATTAATTAATAGTCAAAATGAGTTATTTGACTTATTTCCTAAATGAATATATATTTTTAATATTTAATGTAAATATTATAAATATATTTAATATATTTGTATTTGATTAATTAATTAATTATTTAATTGTTAAATGATTAAATTAATTAAAATATAAATATCTTACATTAGGATATTTAAAGTAAATGATGTTAGTTGCCTTTGTTGACTTAAATAAATATCTAATAAAGTTGTTAATTAGATATTTATGCAAGTGGACTAAATTTGGTTGAAATGAAATTGAAATTAATTGTCTTGTTTTTGCCTTTGCAATTTTCGGCCATATACCAAATGAAACAAGTATATATTGATTTTCATTTCACTTTACCACTAACCTAATTCACTTTACCAAAACAAACTCCATTGAAGAAAGAAAAGAAAGCTTGAGAAAAGAAAGATAAATCAAAGAAAGCTTGGAATTTTAGTAAGTTTTTCAACTTGCTATTAGATAGGAATATGTTCCTAAGGTTCTAGGCTTTAACATGTGATGATCTTAGATTGTTTCTTTCTTTATTTCTTTGTGTTTTTGTTGATGGAATTTGATTGAAAGTGTTAAGCATGTTTAATAAAGAAAGCTTGTGACTATTGTAGTTGTAAGTATTCTTTTTGGGTTTATGAAACCATGTTGCTAATCTAGAGTTGTTGATCCACTCTAAGATGACCTAGATTTGATCTTGAGTTGTTTCATTGTGTTGAGACTTGGATTGAATGTAAGAAAGATGATTGAAGTAACTAATTTGGTGTATTTAGTCTAATTTGTTCAATTGATGAAATTGAGAAATTAGGGGTTATAACTAATTCCAAATTTGGGGCTTTTCATTTATGTTATGCATTTGGATGTGTATATGATGCATATAAAGTTTCATGTTAATTGGATTACATCTTGATGTGTGTTGATGCATGAAATGACAAAATGCACAAACCCCCCCCCCCCTTAATGGAGCTCACGGCTTTGAGAGAGAATTTGGGGATTTTGTGGCTTTTGGTGTTTTGGTGTTTTGAACATGCAAAGTTCATCTTAGAAATGATTTAGAATCATTCAAAATTGATTGGATCAATTTCGGACTAAAATTGACAAAATACCATATAAGGGTAATTTGGTAATTTCACTTGAATATGATTCATTTGAAATTTTATTTCATAATTTGATTATTGGAATATTAAATGAATATGTTTATTTAATTAATCCGAGAAAAAGTTTTGAAATCCGAAAATACGATTTTCCGCCGCTTCCGCTGCGTTACCGGATTCCGCCCGTAATAAAACCCCTTCAAAACGTACCCAGATTCCAATACTCTCCACATAAGCGATCCCAGTTCCCAATCCCACAATTGCAATAGTAAACTCATTTCGAAGTTTTGATTTTTATCATTTTTCTCAGAAAAGACCTGCCTAATGCAGAGATGAAGCTGAGAAACCAGATGCGAATGCTATCTTTAATTATCACCAGACGCAAATCAGAGACAAAGAAGACACACAGCAGAGACGAAGAAGAGACGCTGATGCTGAGAGATGAGGAATGTAAGAGACGAAGCTGAGAAACCCTAATGGAAGCTGATGCCTTTTTTTTTGTTTATAAAGATGCCAAAATATCGTCGTTTCGGTGGGGAAAAAAATTAAAAAAAAAATGCCTGAACGTGAGGCGGTCGCCTCACTTGGCAAAAGGCGGAAAAACCAGCTTAGGCGCATTAGGCGGCCGCCTCGACGCGCCGAAGCTGAGAGGCGGCGATTCAACGCCTCAAAACGTTTTTTTAAACAATGCCAAAGATCTTAATTATGTTGCTAAGTTTTTCCCTTCTCATTGTGAATTTCAGGATACATATACAGGAAAGTTGATTGGAAGTGCTAAGGAGGTCGATGGGTTTTACTACTTCGAAAGTGAACCTAGTCCTTCAATTAATCTATCTCACATATCTCACATACACGTAAGTACCACCAACCAAGAGATAATGCTTTGGCACAATAGACTAGGCCATCCAAATTTTTCATACCTAAAAAAGTTGCTTCCCACGTTGTTTAAGAATGAGAATCTTCATGATTTTCAATGTGAAGTTTGCGAGTTATCTAAACACCATCGTGTTCATTTTCCCACAGACCTATAAAGAATCACTAACTTTTTTCTCTTATTCATAGTGATATTTGGGGATCATCGCGTATCAATAATGTTTTCGGGGCAAAATGGTTCATTACATTCATCGATGATCATACTCGTATGTGTTGGGTTTATCTGCTCACCTTGATTTTATTGATTTTTTTTTATCTTGATGTTCCAATTGCCCATAGGAAAGGTATTAGATCTTGTACTATGCATCCTATTTCTAATTTCATTTCCTACCAAAAATTGTATCCACATTTTAGAGCATTTACTATTAATTTGTCTTCTTGTGATCCTATTCCAAAGACTATATTCCAAAGACTATACATGAAGCTCTTAGCATTCCAAAACAGTGTTCGAAAACGCGGCGCCTAGGCGGCGCGTAGTCGCTAGTCGCAGCCCAGCCGCGGCGATTTTGACGTAATCGTTCGTCCTAGGCGCGGGAATCTGTCGGCGGCGTGAAATCGGCGCCTAGGCGCCGATTTGGACGGAAATCAGTCGATTAGGCGCCGAGTCTCGGCGCCTATTTTTTTTCCCAGAAGACCCCCAAAACGACAACGTTTTAGGGAGTCTTTGACCCTCCAAAACGTCGACATTTTGGGGGATCCTTTGACCCCCCAAAACGACGTCGTTTTGGGGGGGGGGGGGGGGTTATTATAAAAAAAAAAAAAATTCCCTCTCTCGCCTTAACCTTCTTTCCTCTGCTTCTGCTTTCTCACCTCTGCGGTTTGCCCTAACTTTCTTTCATCTGTTTTTTCCCTTTCTCGCCTTAAAAAATAAGTCTCAAATTAAAAAAAAATTTCCCCTTTCTTGTCTTAACCTTGTTCTCTCGCATAAGGTAAGCCAACATGATACTTTTATTTCTAGTTGTTTAATTTATTTTTTAATTTGAATTTGCTTATCCTCCTGAACTTGTTGGCTTAATGAAAAGGGGTGGATTTTCGGTTCTATTGACCTAGAATGGGAGGGGTTGATGATGCTTGTTTTTGATTTGGGGTGTATTTGATTTGGACTTTTATTTAATTTGAATTCGGTTCTGTCATGGTGGTGGTGCTGTTTTTGAGTGGCTGCAATTATGGAAATTATGGAAATTATGTTTTTGAGTGGGGACAAACTAACCAACCTATCATTAATTGTTAAGTAGCTAAAATTATGGAAATCAAATACTTACTGCCACAAATATGTCTTGCTGCAGGATACCTAATTTTTTTTGGCCCCTTTTTTATATCATTGTGCGAATTCAATGCATCAAGTTTTCTTTAATTTTTTTTTTCTATTTCTTAAAGTTGTAAAATAATTTACATTTTGTTATTGGCCTTGATCATAATTGAAATATAGGAGTAGTGGGATTGCACACTTTGTTATATTGTTGAAGTAAGTTTCTGTTATTGCATTTGGTTATTGTTTTTTCTTTCAAAGTGTGTGTTTGGTTATTGTTATATTGTTGAAGTAAGTTTCTGTTATTGCAGTTGGTTATTGTTTTTTCTTTCTATATAGGTAATTGGATAGGACATGGCTTCTTCTTTCGCGGCTTCTAATTCGCAGTGTAGTCCCGTTCTTAAACGGAATTCAAATGATGTTGGATGGGAGTATGGGGCTTTAGTGGATCCGAATAACTTGGATAAAGTGAAATGCAAGTTATGTTCAAAAAAATTTCTGGTGGAGTTTACCGAATGAAGGAACATATTGGGCATATATCGGGGAATGTTGCAAAATGTCCAAAGTCTAGTAAAGAAGATCAAGAGAAGTGTAGAAAAACCATTTTAGAGGCAAGAAATAGGAAGAAAAGAAAGGAGAAGCATGTTAGTGAGATAAGACAAGGAGTTAATATTGGGGGCGATGAAGAAGAAGCTGAAATTCGTGAAATAGAAGAAGGGTTAGATTCAAGACCCCCTCGGCATCGCGGCCCTTTGGATAGGTGGACAGTGGTAACCCCTCCTGATTCTTCAGCTAGTGATGGTAAAATAAATGAGGCAGCAAAATATTAATGAAGCGCTTTTTAAAGAAAAGACGCATAATGTCAAGCGATTTGTTGCTAAGTGGGTGTATGAATCCGGTATTCCTTTCAATGCTATTGACAATGACAGTTGGATAGCGATGATGGAAGCAGTTGGTCAATTTGGACCGGGTTTCAGAGGTCCTAGCCAATATGAGTTGAGAGAGCCATTGTTGAAAGAGAAAGTCTCTTCGCGTTCCTCGTATTGATTTTATTTGTAACAAGCTTGGTGCATATGATCTATATGTTCCAGCTTGAGGGGGAGTGTTAAAAATAGGAAAATATCTTTAAGATTGCTAGAGATATGGTAATTGATTATAATTGATTGTATGTAATTATGGGTAGATTGATCTTCCTTTTATAGAGAAGACTGAAGGCTATATATGGCCAATTCTTGTATAGTTTAAAATAAGAAAATAAAAAGAGGGTTTCCTCAATTTCTTCACTTGTCACCTTAAAAGTTCCAGATGAATCTGCAGAAGTGAGAATTCCATTAGAAACTGATACTTCAGGGCTGTTAGTGGATTCTTTTGCTTCAGAGTCTGGTTGAAGAGCTCCAGGGACACATCCCAGTTGTAGGATTAAACTCTTCACATAGTTCACAAATCCAATGTTCTCCGAAATCTGAAGCAGCAAGGATGGATGAATAAATTTTTAGAGTTAAGTGACTTGACGTAATCAACAACCTACTCCCTCAATAAATCAAGCTTGAAAAGTCTTAAAATAGCTAGTAACAGCAAGTAATTTAGAGAACAACTCAGCATGGAAGGAATTCTCTTGATACAACTGCCACAAATGCTTTCAAGGTTGCAAAGATTGTATACAAGCAATGCCCCCCACAAAAAGAAAATATTTAAGTCAACTTCAAAGTAAATGAGATTATTTAATTTGATTCCAGCCCTATCATTATAATAACCTAATAATAAAGATCCACACTGGTAAATATGAATGACTTCATTTTCACTTTCTATTTGCCATGTCGCTTTTTCAATTTTGGGCTATAGAGAATTCAAGATAAATAGCTCTCATCACCTTATTATTAACCAACCAAGCTTGTTTCAATATAGACCAAGGAACCAGACATCAACATGATGTGACATTAGTTGTTTCATGTTTCTGAAAAAAGAAAAGGAATCAAAAGGCTTACAGCCAAGGATGAACCGAGTTGAACAACGCCATGAGGAAGAATAGGTATAACTGCAACTGTCTGCATACAAGTATTACGATCAAACAGAAAGAAATGTCAAAAAAATTTAACAAGCAGAACATATGGAAAGCAATTAGACCTGCATGCCGGCTAAAAATTGGAGATGCACCTCATTTTGAACCTGTAGCACAAATAGAGAGTCATATAAAGTTGAACAATGATGAGCGGAAAATATATCAATATTTACCACCTCTTTTACTTAATATTTTGTTTAGTTTCTCGGGTTTGATGAACGTTTTGATATTTTTTAGTTTATTTTGCAGATAAAATAATATTGGGACTCAATGAAATCATTTATGACGAAATGTGGGTCAAATAAGGGCAAATATTGGACTTGACATATTAATTTTGGAGATTGGAAACTTGAAAGGGCGTTTTTGACAAAGTACAGTTTTGGAAATTCCAATTTTGCACATCTGTCGTATTTTGGACATAACTTTTTGCTCCGATATCGGATTGAGCTGATTCAAGTTCCAGATTAAAGAAGACTCAAAGATCTACAACTTTGAAAGACAAAATAATTTCGAATTCTGAAGATTTCATGCCCGAAATTGATGAACCATCCAGTAGTGTGTTGTGTGTAATTATTAAAGTCATTTTCAATCATTTTCAAAGCAAAAAATAAATTAAGAAATAAATAATAAAAATATCAAATCATCACCAAACATGATAAGCAATTAGTGGAACAATTAATAATGGATTTGGTGGAGTAATTAAAGAGAAATTAATAATGAATTTGGTGGAGAATTGATGGATAATTTGATGGAGGCAAAATTTTGCCTATAAATACCAAGCCATTTCATTTGTAAATTCATACTTTCTTCTTTGAAATTCCTAAAGAATAAATAAAAAGATTGTATCTTGTTTGTTTATTTACAGCTTTCAGTAATTAATTTCCGCTTTAGCACTTTCTTTTCTTTACTTTTCAGTTTTTACTTTCCGTAATTTACTTTTACGCACAGTACTTTCTTTTCTTTACTTTTGCAGTTTTTATTTTTCAAGCAATGAGGAGGTAACTCCCCCTTGCTGGGGTAAAAGGTAAAGCTTTTATTATTGTTATCTAGATTAATCTCCTTAATTATAATATATAAACTATTTAAAACCTGATTTAATAAGGATACCGCTATATTGGCCGGTTGGTAATTAATTATAAATTGGTTTTAACCTAACTAAGTATGGACACCGCCTGGTTGGTCGGTTGGTAATTAATTATTAATTTGACTTAGTCAGGATACCGCCTATATGGCTGGTTGGTAATTATCACGCAAAGTTAATACATTATATTAAGAGAGATATCTAAAATAGTAGTAATAAAAGTTGATCCTCTAACCCTAGCATTTTCTTTTATTGTATTTTTACTTTATTTACTTTCGGTAATTTACTTTTCAGTATTTAATTTTCAGTAATTTACTTTTTTTTTTTTTTACTTTTTACTTTTACTTTTACTTTTTTTTACTTTTTACTTTTATTTTATTTACTTTTCAGCATACTTTTCAGTATTTAATTTTGAGTAATTTACTTTATGTCTTTTATTTTATTTAAATTTTTACTACCCGTAAATATGTATCGTAACTAAGCTAGTTATCTGGGGTTGTGATGAAATCCAATATCACCGGTTTATAAGGGTTAGATTATAGTTTGGGTAATATAAAGATTTATTTATTGAGTCTTAATCTTAATGCTTTTTATTAACTGGCCATTAATAAAATTGATTAGGTAAACTTAAAATGAACTTGGAAAATGGATTTTAGGTTTAAGACCCTAAACTCAATAGCCCACGATCTTCCTTGAGGATAGATAATCATTTAATAGATTTCCTTACAGGATAGGAATATACCTGTCGGGCGTGGGTAGCCATAATTGAAACTTAAACTTAATGAATCCAAATAATTTGGTTGACATAGACATATGGTTCAATTGGGTTATACTGGGTATTTGTAATTGACCATCGGAAGATGCTTTTACATAATTTAGTGTTCCAGGTTAATAAATCAATATATTACCCAACTATAAGATAACCACTTCATCTTTAAATAATATTGGAAGAATTCACAACCCTAGATAGTTTTATAAATTTGGAATTTCTTAAATTTACTTTCGCACAATTTTATTTACTTATTTTAAATTTAATTTTTAAGTCAACATCCCAATCAAATCAAACAAACCATTAGATATCAGTAATCATTTGACCTCATTAAAATTAATAGCATAGGTATTAAGTCCTCGTGGGATCGATACTTTTTATACTACTTGAACGATACGTGCGCTTGCGTTATACGCGTGTGAAAGCACCGGTCAAACAACTATTATACTGACCATCAAACAATAGCTTTTAGCCTTTCACAGAAGACTAGATACCAAGTTAGGTAATGTCGATGCTAAAAAATTTAAATGATCACAAAAGTTGTTTAGCCTGGATGAAGCATTGATTAAAAAAAATTAACCATAGATGTTACGGAAAAAAAAAATAGAGAGGAAAGAAAGAATGGCTTAAAAAAGCCACTCATGTTAAATAGAAATCGGTTATGCCATTTTCACTGGTACATAACTTTCATAAAACTAAGACAAGTAGATAGACATTAACATACCCCGGGTGGATGAGAATCTCCAATATGATCGTTAACAAGAAACCATAGGTGATTTCCCGTGAATGCAGCTCGCCCAACTATTCTGAAAAACAAGAAAATAATGGTTTCAGTTTTCATAACATATGAGTGCAACATTGAAACACACATAAATTTTGAGTATGATTAGGAAAATGAGAAAGAAGCACACCCTTCGCCTACGACATTAACTTGACTATTATTCATCATTTTGTTAATCAGCAAACGAACTCTGCCTTCTGCTTGATCCCGAGCCGAGAAAGAGTATCAGCAGAACCCCAGCATCCTTCCCATTCTCCAAATGATTTATCATGATGCAGAGTAGACTCATAGTGACATTCTTCACAGATTGATAACCTGCCAAAAAAAGAAAACCTGCTGCTCAGAAATCAATACGTACAAGACCTTAAAAATCTATCATAAATTCTTGACACTAATATAAATTAAAAAAAGAAAACCTCAATTAGACCAATAGTTTGCGGAAGACTGTGTTCCTAGGGATACTATTTTTCCTTTTTTTAACTGTATATTCTAAGCCAAAAGGAGCATGACAAAAAGGAGAATAATCAGCAAGTTGATTCGGTAGCTGAAGAAATAAAATGTCAACTTTATTTTTTTCCCTTAAAACAAGAAAATAAGACCAAATAGAATCAAACAAAAGGTGGCAAATACTGAATCAATAGATTTTGATATACTGAAACCCGGTCCAATACAAAGAAGGTTTGTCAATCTACTTCAAATCAACTTTTCTCCTGAGATTCTTAAAGACAAAACAGAATAAACCAAGACTCATAATTCCAAAAAGAGCGTGAATACGTATCAGTAATCCAATACACACAATAACAGTAACCAATCATTCTGTAACATGTCAATAGTATCTTAGAACCAAGCTACCCTCACAAACCAAACAAAAATAAACCCAAGGAGACAATTAAAAGCAAAAACATTTACACTACATATTCTCTGTTTAACCCCTTACAAAATACTCTTTTGGAAATAAAAATGTAGGCTAAACATTAAAATCTTCAATTTTACTACCAAATAATTAAATAAAACAATCATAAATTCAGAAACAAATACATGATAATTTCATAACCCCAGTTGAACTTTGGTTACCAAAAAAAATCACGTTTCCTCCAGTTTCTTAGCAGCCAAACACAGATAAAAGAAATATTCAGAACTAAAAAGTAAAAATGCAGAAGGAAAAAAAAAACCCAGAAGCAAAAAATGTAACTTTCTTTAAACTCACTTAGTACTATGACAACCGATCTTCCAAAAGACAGCGTAGCACCACTGATTCCCAGCACAAAACGCTTTCAAAACTTGTCTTAACATAACACCCATTTTAATTATTTTCCTTTTTAAACAAAATAAAAATCATAAAAAAGCTAATCCCACATCGAAAATATATCTAACTTCCTCTGCATGATCCTCTTCCAGCTTGCTTCGTCCTCAAGCCTCCACTCCTCCTCCTCTCCGGATCCAAGTTCCCACCGATCATTCTTCCAAAACCCATTTTTTTGGTTTAACTTCTTTTCCCCTGAGTCAATTTAACAAACAGCTTGCCTTCAATATGGCTGCCATTTGAGAGTGAGAAGAAGATGGTTATTAAGCTTTTGTTTTCTTTGCTGTGTTGTGTTCACTTTCAGGTTTTTGCCGTTCGATTACTTTTTGGGTGTGGTGGGTAGACCGGGCCGGCGGTTCCGGTTCCGGTTCCGGTTCCGGTTCCACTTTGTGTGGAACCGGAACCGAACCGGTTAATTCCGATTTGGTTCTGGTTCCACACTAAAATGGAACCGGAACCGAAACCGAACCGTTCGGTTCCGGTTCCTGTTCCATTCGATTTTTTTTCTTTTTTTTACTTTTTTGAAAATAAAACTAAAATTACAAATAATTACATTAAATTATTTTTTTTGAAAATAATTACAAATAAAATTACATAATTACAAATAAAATTATGTAAATTACAAATTACGTTAAATTACACTAAATTACAAATAAAATTTTTATCTAAAAAATTAAAAAACTATACGGTTCCAACCGGTTCGGCTAGGGGAGGAACCCTAACCGAACCGGTTAGGTTCCGGTTCGGTTTCGAAACCGGAACCGTCCAGTTCCAACCGGTTCAGTTCCGGTTCCGAACCGGAACCTTGGCCGGGTATAGTGGTGGGGGGTGTTTGAGGAAAATGGGATTGGAGTTGGGGAAAATTACATAAGGTGGCCACTGTCTTAGTTTTGTCGGTTTTCGGTCAGATAGATGATGGTCAGTCTGAACAGAAGTCGAGAAGATAGTGCGGATTTGCTGTCGTGATCACGTGACTGCCTTGCTTTATGAGGAATTTACGGAAATGCCAGGAAAAAAGGACCGAACAAAATAAGTTATCAAATTTATTTTAAATCTTAAAAAAAAACAACTCATAATTTATATTCGATTTATTTAATAAATAAAATATAACGAATATTATTTAGTTTTGATATGATTTATAATATAAATTAAATTGATTTATTTATATTAATTTTTCAAAAATATATATATGTATGGGATACATAATTAATAAATTTTGTTGGCGGTATTTTCAGGACCTATGATATTTAAAAAGTACGGCAGGGGTAAAAAGGTAATTCCCTTATTGGTTGAGATCATTAATGTCGACCCGACCACTAAGAGCCAAACAGTAGGTGGCCGAGCACTTTATGATCGGTAACCGAGCACTTGGGTTCAGATGACCGGGCAATTATCAGATCGATAGCAGTGTTCTCAGTTCAAATGACCATTATGACCGACCTCATGAAGACCGGGCATATGGCAAGATATGCTCCATAGGATGACACCATATTTTTACGGATAAGATGACAAATTATCCTACTTTCATGTGGTAAAACTGATAAGTCAGTGTCCTACTAGGATAAAGAAAGTGAAGATAGTTTTCAACTAGGAATCATTGTGAGAAAATGAATCTAAGAGAATAGAATTCAGTTAGGAATCCTTGTGGGAAAATGAATCTGATTTCTTCGCTATTATAAATAAAATGAGAAAGTGTGTAAGTGGGATGAGAATCATTATCATCAAACTTGTAAACACAAGAGATATCAGAGAAGCATATCTCAGTAATAAAAGTATCATTCGATTTGTGTCCGTGGACGTAGGTTGGATCTGATCCGCCGAACCATGTTAAATCTCTTTGTCGATTGGTGTGTTTATCTGTCTTTTGCTAAATTTGCTTTTGATTCCCCCATAACAGAACAAATTCACTATTGAGGGAGGATTGCCTCGGGAGTAATATTCTCATATTACCCTGAGTCCAAAATCAGCCGTCAACAAATTTATTAAAAATGACTTACTAAATGTGAGAATTTGTGAAGAAAATGTCTATTAACATTTGCTTAATTTAGAACTTACAATAAGAGATCTTTATATAGGCATTATACAACTACCATATTAAATACACAACTACCATATTAAATACACAAAACACAACTACCAACTACACACTTCACAACTAATTTCAACACCCAACTAACTCCAACAACTAATTTCAACACTCCCCCTCAAGGTGAAGCATACATGTTATATGCACCAAGCTTGTTACAGATGAAATCAATACGAGGACCGCAAAGAGACTTAGTAAGAACATCTGCTAATTAAGCGTCTGAGTTGACAAAGCTAGTAGCAATTCTCTTTGATAAAGTGACAATTCACTTCTGTATGTTTGGTCTTCTCGTGAAACACAGGATTGGAAGCGATATGTAATGTTGTTTGGTTGTCACAGATTAGTTTCATTTTTGTTCCTCCTCCAAACTTTAATTCTTACAGTAACTGTTTCAACCATATCGGCTCGCATGTTGCTAAGGCCATAGCTCTATATTCTACCTCTGCACTAGACCTGGCAACAATAACTTGCTTCTTACTCTTCCAGGATATGAGATTACCTCCAATCAGAATACAATAACCTATAGTAGAGCGTCTATCTGACGGAGAACCCGTCTAATCTGTATCAGAATAACCAATAACCTGAATATGTCTCTTATCTTCATATAGTAGACCTTGGCCTAGTGCTCTTTTAACATATCTAAGAATGTGTATAACAGCATCCCAATGACTCTAGCAAGGGGTTTGTAGAAACTGACTAACCACACTTACAGCAAAATAAATATCTGGTCGTGTGATGGTAAGGTAGTTTAACTTCCCAACTAATCTCACGTATTGTCCAGGATCATCCAATGGTTCTTCGATTAGCTTCCAATACTCTTCGAGATTCTCTAACGGCTCATTTTCTTTTGGTAGGAGTTTAACATTGGGATCCATAGGTGTGTCCACTGGTCTGCAATCTAACATACCAGTCTCCTGAAGAATATCCAATGCATACTTTCTCTGAGAAATAGCTACCCTAGAGTTAGATTGTGCTACATTTATGCCAAGAAAGTACTTGAGTCGTCCCAAATCCTTAGTCTGGAAATGATTAAATATGTGTGTTTTTAGCTTCTGAATACCCTTTTGATCACTTCCAGTGATGACGATATCATCCACACAAACTACTATGTATATGCATTTACCATTGGAATGGCGGTAGAAAACAGAGTGATCAGCTTCACTACGAATCATACCAAAATCTGTAATTACAGCACTGAACCTCCCAAATCAAGCACAAGGAGAATGTTTTAAACCATAAAGAGAATGACGAAGCCGACATACCAAACCACACTCCCTCTGAGCAACAAAACCAGGTGGTTGCTTCATATAGACTTCCTCCTGAAGATCACCATGGAGAAAGACATTCTTGATGTCTAACTGATAAATGGGCCAACGACGCATAACCGCAATGGAGAGAAACAATCGGACAGAGGCAATTTTGGCTACATGAGAAAAAATGTCACCATAGTTCAGACCAAATATCTGTGTATAGCCCTTGGCAATCAGACAAGCCTTAAGACGATCAGTGTTCCTATTACGACCAACTTTCACTGTATATGCCCACCGACAGCCAACTACAGATTTTTCGGACGGTAAAGGAACCAAATATCATATGCCACTAGAGTGTAGGGCGTCAATTTCATCAATCACTGCCTGCTTCAACCCATGATGAGATAGTGTCTCACTGAGCTTCTTAGGAATAGAAACATGAGACAATGTGGAAACAAAAGCATAATATGGAACATATAAACGATGATAACTCATAAATATATATATTGGATGAGGATTGCGATTGGAATGAATACCTTTGCTAGTGGAAATAGGACTATGTAGGGCAGGCGGGTCCATAATAAGAGGTATGAGCTGGAGCAGGTGGTGAGTCAGCATGGAGAGGTGGGGAGCGAGAATGACGTTGGTCGACCTGAAAAGGACGAGCTAATGGGACAACTCTGATGGAGGACTATAGAATGGAAAATGAAGAACGTCGGGAGGGAGTGGAATAGGCGGTGTATCTAGAGAGAAAAATAGGGATGACTCAAAGAATATGACGTCAGCGGAAATGATGTAATGGTCAATAGTGAGAGAATAACAACGGTATCCTTTTTGAAGTTGAGAGTAACCCAAGAAGATATATTTGATAGACTTAGCATCCAGTTTATCTCGACCCGGTGTCAAGTTATGGATAAAGCAAACACAACCGAATATGTGAATGGGTAAATGACATAGCGGTTGAGTGGGAAATAGAATAGAGTGGGGAAGTTAATTTTGTAAAACATATGAAGTCATATGATTGATTAAATAGTAAGCTGTGAGAACAACATTAGTAAGCTGTGAGAACAACATCTCCCAAAAACGAGAGGGTAGGTGGTTTGGAGTAAAAGGGCATGAGTCATGTCGATGAAATTTCTATTTTTACATTCAGCGACACCATTCTGTTGGGGTGTGTGAGCACATGAGGACTCATGAAGAATATCGAGGGAGGACATAAAGTTTTTGAACGGGGTAGAAAAATATTCACGAGCATTATCACTGCGTAATATGCGTGTATGAACACCGAATTGAGTTTGAATCTCGGAACAAAAGGCTTTAAAGGTCGAAAATAACTCAGAACGATCTTTAAGTAAGAAAAGTCAAGTGTTTCAAGAATGGTCATCAATAAATATAATAAAATAGCGAAATCCCACAACAGAGTTGACACGACAGAGACCCCAAACTTCATAATGAACTAAGTCAAATAGGGACGCAGCCCGATTATTGATAAGCTTGGAAACTTAGTACGAGTTTGTTTGCCAAGTTGATATGACTCACAATTAAAGGAAGATAAAATAGAAAGATGCAGAGCTAGCTTCTGGAGCTTGGACAGACTAGGGTGACCCAACCGACAATGAACGACTTGGGAAATCAGATTAAGTGCAAGCAAATGAAAGTAGTGACCTTGAAATGTGATAGAGGTCTTGTGACTCACTCATGTACCAATCATCTGTCCGTACTCTGGTCCTGCTCGACAACAGAATTATTAAGAAAAGCGACAAAGCAGTTAAGATCATGAGTAAGTTTACTAACAGAAATAAGATTAAAATGACAACCAGGTATATAAAGAACAAAGGTCAATGGTAAGGAAGGAACAAGAGAAGCTCACCTGATATCCTTAGAAATGATTTTTAGAGCCATTAGAAAGGGTAACCATAGGGAGAGTCTCCGAACTGGTTAAAGATGAGAAAAGGTGTGGATTACTAAAAATATGATCGGAGGCTCCGGAATTAATAATCCATGGGCCGAGAGAAGAGGACTGAGTGAGGCAGGCCACAAAATTACCATTGTAGGCAACAGAAGCAGAGGATGGTTGCTGAGAGGCATGATACTGAAGGAAAGTAGTATAATTCGGGCCAGATAAGGTAACCTGCTGAGATGAGTGCTCAGAAGAAATATAAACGGCGGTGCTGTCAACTTGAGCAACCTTGGCAGTAGAGGGACGAGTGGGTTTGCCATGAAGCTGATAGCAACGCTCTCAGGTGTGACCAAACTTATGACAGTAACTATATTTGGGTCACACTCATCGTTGAATATGGGATCCACGATTGCCCATGGAACTTCCCTGTGCTGCAAACATAGAAGGCTCTGCAGAGTGGGACTCAGGGTCAATGATGGAAATAGAAGAGACTCGAAGAAGTCGAGCAAAAATATTTTCCAGTGAGAGGATAGTAGCACTAGCCAAAATCTGATCACGGATGGGCTGAAGCTCAGATTGGATCCCAATCAAAGTTAACACCATAAAGAACTGTTCTCGCCGGCGTTCATGTTCAGCAATAGTAGTGGTAATTGACAAGATAGAATTGAACTATTCTCGCAATGATTCAATCCATCCAATATACTCAGACATATCCAGATCACGCTGATTCAAGTGAAACATATTGGACACAACATTATAAAATCTATGTATATCATGAATATACCAAGCAGTAGCCTTACTCCATAACTTGTGGCAAGTCTTATAGGGTCGAAACATGACAAGAATTTTATAATCAATGGACTGCCATAAGATATTACATAATTGAGCATCAAGCTTCCTCCAAGATCGGCGCTCGGCCTCAAGTATAGAATCCTTACTAGAGGTTAAATGATCTTCACACCCTTGCCCCATAAACCATAATTCAACCGAAGCCGACCAAGAAAAATGATTTATAGAACCAAGTAACTTATCAGTTGTAATAATAGGAGAGCAAGAAATAGTTGGGATGATATAACCTGATTTAGGCAAAATCGAAGCTCGGGGGTGAATGTCGTCTTCCGACGGGCGATCCATAAATAATATCGCGGAAAAAAAACTGAGTAAATCGGCACTCGGTGAAGGTAGATCGGTGACCTCTGAGGGTAGTGGTGCGGAAGTGGTGGTGGGTAAATCTAGGATTCTGAGGATATTTTGAGAAAAACAGTGAGATATACATGCCAAATGAGGAGACCGACGACGAAAGTGAGACCAGCGGCTGACAAGGAGTCAGAGGATGCCGGAGGTATTGTCGGACGCGCGCCGGAATAGTAACTTCAACGGTGGCAGTGGCGGTGGTATCACCGAAAAAAACTCTATGATCAACCTACTGATACCATCTGAGAATTTGTGAAGAAAATGTGTATTAATATTTGCTTGATTTAGAACTTACATACAATTGCCATATTAAATACACAACTACTATATTAAATACACAACAACACAACTACCAACTACACACGACACAACTAATTTCAACACTAAATATAGATAATATTAATTTTTGTTGTGATATTGGTAACAATTTCTCGAGTCTTAATTGAAAAATAATGATAACTAGTAAAAGAAAAATAAAAAATGAATAAATGAATCGGTGAACTCAAATTCATATTTGATTCGTTTAATGCAAATCGAATCAAATAAATAAATAAATCATAACCCAAATTGTCACCTCTGGATAGATGTTGGTAAAACCATTGTGGTGAGTGTAAATAACAATTGCAATTCATTTATTCAATTTGATTATGACTTTAAAAATATTGATTCATCCGATAAATGGATCAATTTGATTTATTTATGAAATTAATCGAATGTCGATTCAAGTTCATTAATTCATTTATTTGTTTAAAAATTCATTTATTACATTCATTTTATTAGTTGTTGTTATTTTTCAATTAAGATTCAAATTGTTGTTGCCCATTATCATTGTTGTCTAGATTTGATAAGTAATTTTTAGTAAATTCATTAGCGTATTTCATAAAATATTTATATCTTTAAATCATGTAGAACTAAATGAATATTCATTTAATGCTCGTTTATTAAACTAATCAAATATCATACCTATAAGAAAGCCTCTAAGGGCATTGCTGAGTGGTTTTCAAATAGTTCTATTTAGCTTATCACTCAAGTTTGAATCTTGAGGGAGGTAAGGAGAAAAAAATTAAGTTTGGGTTTTTTTTGAAACGTTGGAAACCCCACTACCGAACAACCTAACTCCTACTTAAGCGGAGCAGGTAAAACCCTGGCTGTCTCATGCTTTTACAAAGAAATGAATCATCTGAACTCGAACTCAGGACCTGACAATCAAGTTCTAAGCTCTTTGCCACCAAGTTACACACTCACTGGGAGAATAAATTTAGATTTTGTCCACCACTTTATCTTTTTAAAAAAATGAATTAAATAAAAATTCTGATTTATGATTTATTTATTTAACTAATCGAATACAAATTTATCACGTTTTAATTCCAATTGTTTAGATTACATATAAATGAGCGCATTCTGATAGCATGCTGTTACGACAACCCAAAAGGATGATGTTCATTAATCACTTTCAAAAGGTAGCTCTATTAACTCTATTTTAAATTTCTGACATTTATCAACACAATTCTTCAAATATTTTAAATTTTTTCTAAAACCAATCTTTTAAAAAAAATATATTACGTTATACTTTACAATTACTAATTAGTGAAGATCGATTATATTACAAAGATAAACATATAATTTAATGTCAGAGATGGTTAAAATTTAATTTTTTTTTTTAATTCCTTTATCTCCCTTAGTTTTAAATTCAAATGGCAAATTAAATTAAATTATTTAAAAATCACTCGGTCACCCTTTTAAGACTGGTCATGAAACACGATCTTGCCCCGCAAAAGATAATGTGTGTAAATTGAAATTGTTTGAAATGAAGTTTCCCCTCTAATGCTGAAAATTAAATTATGAGCCGGGTGTATATGTCATCTCTCTCACAGCAGGCGGGCCCCTAACTGTGCGGGGCCCGCTGCTATGAGAGAGATGACATATACACCCGGCATATGATATACCACCTCCTCTAATGTACTCTTGTACGTACATTTATGAATTGTCATCTTCATGTCCAATATTTTTTTGTTTTTATTTTGCCCCCAAAACAATAATGTCACAATTAATATATTTGAATTCTTTCATATAAATATGAAATTTCTATTTCGCTTAATCTAGGACATGGACTTGGTGGACATGTCTTTTTTTACGCTCTCCTTGGAGTCTTAGACAGATATTCCTTCTTTTAAGGTTTGATTGAACTTGAAATGCTATAGCATTTTAGTGTTCATGTAAAAGCATTTGCCTATCATCCCAAATGGAAATGAAGGCATTCACTATGATCATTATTTTTAAAATCGGATCGGATTGGACCGACCGATTGAATAAGTTAAACTGAAAAAAGGTCGTGAGTATAGTTCGATTGAATCCTAAAACTAGTGTGTAAAAAAATCTGTTAAAATCGATAAAACATATGAATCTACTCAGCTAGTTCTTAACCAAAAAATTAAACCAAAAAATTAAAATAGTTTTTTATTTTAATTAATTAAAATTATTTATGATGTCAGCTGATTCTGTTAATTTAACCAAAACGGTTCAACCAATCAAATTAATGACGCATTAAATATTTTAGATCATCGATTCAATTTCCAGTCTATTATATACATATATATATATATATATATATATAAGCATCATGAGGTATCGTTTTGATTAGTGGGCAACATTACACATCTTATAGTGGAGGACAATTGTTACATATAACTTATTATTAGATTATTTTTTTAAATAAATGAGTCGTATGAGATTTTCATCTCCTGTATGGTTCTGGAATGGAGAATTCTTTGAATAGAAGACGTCGAAAAATATCTCAGTAATCCATGCAAGGGTACATGATTACATCACATATGTGTAGCATATATTGTTGGAGTGCAACGGTACTCAGCGGAATATATTTTTATTAAAAAATAAATTATCATTTATTTTTCTCATGGGATATAAAATTTGAGTAGAGCCTGTTGGGGTTGGTGCTCAGAGCGCCAATTCCCGGTTGTATTTCTTTATGAATACTTCTGTAAAATATTATTATTATGAATAAAATACGCAGTTTCTATAATATAATGTATCTTTTAATATGGTAAATACGTAATGACCTTAGAATGACTAGTCATGATGTCGTTGCAAAAGCGTCGCAACTGACATTGAGTAGTATCATGACGTTGTCATTCTCAGACTGTTCCTGGTCAAGATTTACACTACTTGGTCAGTATAGTAAACCCGTTGAGACCGGTACATGTCGTATACTGGAATATTTGATTCCAATGGTTTCTCAATGAACCATAAGTCTTGGAGACTAGTATAGACGTGTAGGTGTTTATAGTGGATAAACACTGAACGACTCACCGAAGATTCTTAATGGATGGTACACCAACGTCAATAAGAATCTTCTTAGGTTGAGTAACACTTGTGATTCTTAGACTTGAGATGCCATTGTGGGCACATGAGACATCTTTTACACTTAGATGGCAGTCACGTCACCGATTTTTTTAGATCACACCTCTGCCTGTTCGTTGGGTGTAGATAGATCCTCAGGGTTTTCTATGTGTATCAAGAAAGGATCCGTAAGTTCTGTGTAGGAGCATAGGTAGTCCATATGATTAGCAATCAGATAAAACCATTGGCCCGTGGTACAGTTTAGAAACTAGTTCTAAACATTTTTTTTGAGATTGCTAATAGAATAGTCGACTAGATAATCCCTATAGAGATTTGACGTTTACATCTATATCTCTGGGATTTATCCGGATACCTGTGATGGAGGAATTATACATTTGTCATGACCTCGACCTGTATGATTCAGCAAGTTTATCCGCGATCGTCATAATTTACGGGTGGATAAATTATGGACACGAAATTGGATTTCGTGACGGATATGCCTGAATCTAGAGAGTCTCAATAATGAAATATACTCGTAGAGCACTAAAGCAACATTAATAAATAATTTTGATTATTTATAAAGTCGTTTAAAGGTTAAACGTAAAATACATGTGTAGGGACCCGATAGTCATTTCCTTAATTTTTTTGTATTTGCATTTAATACTTGATTAATTCAAAATACACATTAATTAATTGTCAAATTGAGATATTTGACTAATATCATAAATGAATATATGTATTTAATATTTAATGTAAATATAATACAAATATTTAATATATTTATATTTAATTAATTATTTAATTGTTAAATGATTAAATTAATTAAAATATAAATATATTAAGATTTAGATATTTGCATTATTAAATGACTTAGTTGCCTTTGTTGACTTAATTAATGGAACATCCCGCCTAGGCCAGGATGCTACCGGCATGAGACAGGCTAAACCCATCTCCATAAGCCTCTGAATCTAATGAAATTTCAGCATGATGTATTCGTAACATCATGTAACCTGGCCTGTAGCCAGCATCCAAATACAACAAGAACACAATCATCTCGGCCTCAGGCCGGAAAACACAACATCAAGGCCTCAGGCCTGAACTCAAAGAACAAAAATAAATACTTGGCCTCCGGCCAGAACTCAAAACAACAAATACACTATTACATAATTCTTACTTAAATGATACAAATGTAAAATATAATACAATGGGCGGTGAGGACCCACAACTTGGACCAGGACTCGACACTCTCTCGACTGCAATTGAGGCGATCCACTGTCTTCAAAGTCTTCACCGAACTACCGCTACTAACCTGCAAAACTGCAACTGAAAAGATGTGAGCTATATTGACTCAGTAAGTAATCATGCAAAACTCATAAAACCGATACAATACCATATGACATTTATCCATTTAATTACTATACTACTAGTTATTAATCTTTTGTCGGAACACACACATATACATGTATTAATTTTTGATTACAACAATCCATATACTTTTCAAGTTTTGCTTTACTATCTATCAAACTGAAGTCCATTATACTTATGTTGTGCTATTCTGATTCTTTCTTAACCTTTCGGTATACTCCGAGCTAGTCGAAAATTAGACATTTATAATAACTTTCTTTCCTTACTCCTTACTAATCTGGTTCAGATGTTTATTAAAATCTTCTATCATTCATTATCTTGAAATATCATCAAATCGGATATTTAACATCTTATTTTGTTAACTATCAAATCCACTACCCATAGTTACATGCATGTGTTACCATTTCATCAAGTCTAGCACCCTTACAGTATGTTCTTTCTAAGTAAGTAAGCATCTCGTACAATCATCATTAATACGTATTCATTCAAATAAAGTCATGCTACTATGCACGCATATTTACAACGTGATACTTCTTTATGAACGTGTTCCATACAAGATTATGTTGGATAATATGACCCATAGCGTCACTATTTGCACAGAACATTGTGTTGTTGTAGCAAATTAACTATGTAACAAGGAAATTGCACTCTCGTCATTTGTGATTAGATCACCATAGATATATAAATGAAGAGAGGTCCCTATGATTAGTTCCTGGATTGAGATGATATGAGACAGTATCAGTCCACGAAGGATTAATCATTAAATATCCCTAGCCGTAGTATTATCGAGACTGGACATCGATAATGCGGAATAGGCTAGTATTGCACTTGTGTGCGTTGTGAGGGCACAACGGCATAGTTCTCATATATATAAGTATTGGATACTTATGCAAGTGCGATAGGAGGTCGTGTTTCACCGATGGTACGGGAACAGCTTCGCTCTGGATAGACCCCTCGGAATCCCATTGGTATTATGACTATGTGTCTATGGGAGGCCGAAATCAAGGTAGGTGTGTATAGTCTTAACCTAAGACTTGCATCGCTAATACTTACGATAATCGATAAACTTTGGTTTTGGTGGTTGGAGGCTTTGACCGGTTCTGTGTCTACCACTTCTGGGTTTATCAGAGAGTCGTAGAGTATTGGATGTGATGTCGAGACGGAAGTATCACTCCAGTCATAATGGAGATGATGTCACGCAGGATACGGTACTAGTGCTCTTGAGTGTTGTGCAACCAATCGGGATATTGTGACCAGGTCATGTATATCCGATTATAGAGACTATGTTACCAGACATCCGATATGTGTTTCGGACGGGGCGGGGCAGACACTTATCCAGCCCCAGCCCTAGCACGTGATTATCCGATACTGGGCCGATACACACAATACTTTGTATACTACGCTTGATACAGATCTATATATTCCTGTAAGAATTTTCTGGAGAATTGGGTAGGCATGGCGCTTTGCTAGAAGCCAACCTTGTCTTGTAAATCGGTATAACGTAGTACGAGGTACTTACGTGTTCGGATAGTCCGACGACCGTATTTACTGCCAACATATCCGGAGATCTCATGGGTCGCTTCCTGAAGATTCACCGATGATGTATGACTCGCACTTTAATTAATCTGGATTAATTAGAAGAGAGAGAAAATTAATCTGGGATTAATTCGATGAGAGAGAAAATTAATCTGGGATTAATTACGGAGATATTTTATCTCGGATAAAATATTAATTAAAGAGAGAGAACGATTAATTTGGAATTAATCGATAAAATAATATATCTGATATATTATACGAAATTGGATTTCGACGCGGAATTAAAATTGGATTTTAATTCGGGCGAACGAATCAATTTGGAATTAATTCGTTAGCGACGTGAATAGTGATTTCGCTAGGCGTAATCATTTAATTACGACGCGACGGAAATTCGTTAATTTGGAATTAGCGAACCCGAGCCCGAGTGTGATTGCGAGCGCAGTCGTATTTTGAATCCGAGCGCGGCGCGCAAGTCACATCAAGCGTCAAATCACTAGTCGCATCAATCGTCAAATCACTTGTCACTTTGAGTGATGTGATATGACATGTGACTTAAAGTTAAAGTGATGTGATGTGACTTAAAGTAAAGTGAATTGATTGAAAAGCACTTTTGCTTTTTGACTTTGCCTTTTTGAAAAGTAAAAGGAATTGTTTATTAGAAATAAAAGTGGTAAATGGTTTTAATTAATTTTGGAAATTGAATATAAAAACATCATTTACACTTTTTCTCTCTCTCCTCTCCTTTTTACGTTTTTGTTGTTGAAACCACTTTCCCTCTCTTTTCTTCTTCTCTTCCTCACGGCTTGGAGCCAAAATTTCTTCTCTCTTTTTGGTGATGGCCGAATCTATGAGAAGCAAGGAAGAAGATGATGTGCTAGCACACCTTGAGTGATATATAGGTGATAGGGAAACGAATTTGTGAGCTTGGATTTATTTTTGGAGCTTGAAGCTTTGAGCTTCTATGGAGTTCTACCATGGCCGAATCTTGGAGGTTCAACAAGGGCCAAAACCGAGCAGTCCAAAGCAAGGAGGAGCCTTGGGCGAGCATATGGAGGGACCTTGAAGGCTTGTATTCTTCATATTCATCAAAACCCATCAATGTGAGTATGTATTCCGCCTTACTCCTTGATGTATTCATGTGTTTTTATGCTTGATTTGGATGATTCTTGGACCTAATTAGAAACTCAACAATGGTATCAGAGCTATTATCAAGCATGAAAAAGTTAGGGTTATAAAATTGGGGATTATCAATTGAAGCATGATTTGTTGAAATTGGATGTTAAAGTATGCTTGTATGTTGATGAATTGAAGTTGTGCATGATCAATTTCATGAAATTGGATTGGATTCAATTTTCTCCAAATTTTGGGCATGACAAATTGGGTTAAATCAATTGGAGCATGATTTGATTAAATTGATTAATTAAGAATGCTTAAATGATGTTGAATTAAAGATTGATGGATCAATTTGAAGAAATTGTGTTTGGAACAAATTCCCCAATTTTTTATGTTGGCATAAAGTACAAATTTGGGTAAACTGATTTTGAGCATATTTTGTGAAATTGGATGAATGAGAATGCTTAAATGATGTTTAATTTATGATTGATGGATCAATTTGAAGAAATTATGTTTGGAACAAATTTCCCCAATTTTTTATGTTGACAAAAGTGATGAATTTGGGTAAACTTGATTTTGAGCATGTTTGATGAAATTGGATGATTTAGAATGCTTAAAGTATGTTTAATTGATGATTGATTGGATCAATTTGTTGAAATTGTGTTTGGAACAAATTTCCCCAAATTGCTTATGTGGCCCAATTAAAGACCCTAATATCTTGGTGAATTTTTGTTTGTTTGATCATTGGATGACTTGAAACAAGGGTAATGTTGAATTGAAGTTTGATTGGATTGAATTTTGATTTGGAACAATTTTCCCAATTTAAAGTAGGCTTGGCCGAATTCAATTGGATACGAAATTCATGTGTTTTTGTATTTGATTCATTAGATGAATTTAATTGATTTTGGGAAATGATGATTGTGGATTCAATTTGATTGAAACCAAATCGGATTAAAAACCCCTAAATGCCAAGACTTTAAAGCATGTAAAATGGGTTTGGTTTTAATAAATTGTGTTGGAAACTATTTGATGTTGAATTGAATGATTAGTATGTTAATGATGTTTTAGAAATATTAATTAGGTGGTTAATTATGTATAACACTTAGGTTAATTAATTATGAAATTTGGAATTTTATAATTTAATTAGCTGGGCTTATTTTTGGAAATTGGGCCTTGAATGTATAATTGGGCTTTTGGGCTTTGTTGTACAAAGTTGGGTTTAGGCAAAATTGGTTGGATCCAATTAAGCCCAAAACCGCATCCATAAAGTCCAATTATGACTTAATGAACCTTAATTATTTAATTGGGCCTAATGGGCCAAAATTAATTTAAAGGCTTATGGGGTAACTCCCGGATTGGACTTGGTTATCGTTTGACCCGAGTTGACCAAAAGTCCACGCCTAAGAAATTAATTAAAAGCCCATTGGACTTTAATTAAATAAACGTTGACGGTAATTGGGCTTTGAGACCCATAACGATTGAATTTGTAAATTTAAATCGTAGAAGGTTTGTTAATAAAAGTGTAATATTTAATTTGGAATTAAATAGTGAATTGAATTAAATGCATATTAAATTGGATTTAATTATGTAGTTTAATTTAATTCGAGAATTCGTACTTTGAGTACTTATTCATTAAAACGAGTTTGACTCGAGCAAAAAATCAAATCGTTGTTTGAATATTGGATGAT